>UXGC01002259.1:0-12851 GCA_900480045.1 Eurytoma adleriae
TTCTCAAGGGTTGTAATGACCGGTGCTGGTCGGGTGATATGACACTTAGCATCTATTAAAGTTGAAGATGAAGATCTGGGGATATTCAGAAAAATAAGAATTAATCTTGGATTACCTAAAATATTTGTGGCAGGAATTGCAAATAAAGCTACTTCTACTAAAAATGAGAGGGTAAAGGGTTGAAGGATGAAGAATGTAAAAAATGTCTGTAAATTTTCAACATAGAAAGTCCGAGATATTATTTGTGTTTCAAACTTCATCTTTATCAGAATTAGTGAAGTTTCATATATGTAGTGTTACATTATAGGTTAAAAATATCCCACTAATTTAATTAGTGGGATACTTTTGACTCAAAATATGTGACTATTCACATAAAATTAGCGAAATCGCAGAAATTTCACTAATTCAGATTTAGAGAGCTCGTGTTTAAAACCTCTCCGATAGTGTTTTAGTTTATTGTTTCTTTAATTTTGGTGTAGTTTATTTTCATTTTTTATAAGTATATTAAATGATCTTGTCATTTTGTCTTAATTGATGAGTGATGTGGCTTTTTTTCACAATGTCAATTTAAAGTAAACTCACTTCTTTTACTAAAAGTAGGTTAAATTAAAATCTATACCTAATTTTGAATTAAATATACTTAATTTAAATCTCCTTCCAAAATTAAACACTTTAAGAGTGCGTTTAGATGTTGACTCAGATTCGTAAAAATCTTAAATAAAATGAGTGGAAATTTTGAAATGTTTTAATGGAAACGTATAAATAAATAAAAGAAGTTTTACAATTTTAAATAAAATATATTTATATTTCTTAATTATTACAACAAAACTTGAATGAATCGCAGATTTCCGTTCTAAACATTTTAAAGCTGCCACACAAACTCCTAGAACCTAAAACGCAATGTAAGCGCAACGTTATGCCATATAATTAAATTTATATAAGTGTTCCAAAAAGTATCTAGCAAAATGCAAATAACTAAAAAAAACTCTAAAAATTTATTTAAACAAATATTTTCCAAAAATACTAACAAAATAGAGAACCCCCCGAACATTTCGCTCGGCAGATCGATAAACGTGCGCAGCAAGTACCAGCACCGCAAGCTTCTAGAGCACGCGAACTCGGAGTCTAAGGCTCGAGCGGTGGGCAAGGCGCCGGTGGTGCTGACGCGCTTCCTGGTGGAGTGGCTGTCGCACAGCGTGTCCCAGTGCGTGCGCAACTCGACGACGCTGACGTGCCTGGAGATCGAGGGGATCCCGGTGCCGGCCGACTGCCTGGCGGTGCTGTGCGTCGGCCTGGCCAGCACCAAGTCGCTGCAGCACCTGTCGCTGCAGCGCTGCTACATCGGCGACGCCGGCTGCAAGCTCGTCTGCCGCGCCCTCGGCAACCTGCAGAGCATACGCTCGCTGAATCTGTCGCAGTGCGACCTGACGGCGGCGGCCGGGCCGGACCTCGCCTCGGCCCTCTCCAGGCAGAAGCTCGCCCTGTACCACGATGCCTGGAAGCAGTCGCTCAGGTATCGCGAGCCGAAGCTCGAGAGCATGCCAGGTCTCAGGAGGCTCACGCTCAACGGCAACGCCAGGCTTGGCAATGAGGCTGTTATGGGTAGGTGCTTTTTTATTTCTTAATGATTGAGGATTTTATTTGTTCACAATAGATTCAGTTTTAAATTAGTGTGAGCGTACTTTGAGATATTCAGGTACAATCTGAGTTTCCTAGTAAAGCACTCATACCTTAGGACATACACTTTTCTATTCCTCGGAACTTTTAACTAAACCTCCACCTCAGGCAGTTAGTCTGCAGGTTGTTACGTTAACTTCTGCACCACCCGATATCCAAATATGTTTTAGATTTATAAACCTTAAAACCTGAATATATTAGGTTTTTAATATAAAAACCTGGATCAGTGTGACATAAAATCCAAAAACACTTCAAAAAAATGTTGACACATTTTGTAGGCTAAAAAGTGAAAAACTTGAACAATTTACTGAGCAGATATATAAAATGATTTCCTAGGCCAGCGATCACCATCCAATAAATGTTAATCACGTTCAGCGGTCAGCGCTGCTTAACTTCGGTGATCGTCAGAGGTGCAGTTCTGCTGTTCCATCAAATAGCCAGTCATTTTTATATCAGTAAATTCATTGAAGAATTTAGTGTGTTAGAAATTAATAACGAAAAATTAATTACGATATAATTTTGTTGTTGAAAGAATCAGTGATAGAGAATTTTAGTTTTTCAGTGATACCAAATGAAAATTAATAATTTAAACTGTCGAAGAACAATTTACAATATATTTGGTTACATTGTAAAAAGAGTTTCATGTCGTTACAATCTTTGAATACTTGATCCCTCGTCGTAATAGTGGAAATACGTTTTCCTTTGTGTTGGTAGTAGTTTTCACTGGCGTTTTAAATACAGCTACTCTTCTTTATTTTCAATTCTGATCAGTAACAAAAGTATAAAGAATAAATACTTTTTCGACATGCCGTGTGCGAGACATAATAACTTCTTAACATCAGCTGCGTAAAATTGTGTCTTACACACGTTACAACAAAAAATGCGGTTCGATACATGAGCGATGAGGTTATTTTAGTCTCGTATGACCTTTCAAACGTCATATGAGGTTAAAAATCACTTTCTTGCAATGTACTATTACCACGTCAATCAACGAAACGAACATTTAATTCTAGCCATCATTGAAGCAATAAGAGACAGCCTCTGGTTCAAAGCTCTGGATCTTCAGCAGTGCGGTCTAACCGAAGACATATCGGGCGACATTCTTGAGCTGCTTCAACACAACCAGACCCTGGAAATCATGGACGTGCGCCTGAACCCGAACCTGCACGAGGACACGCTGGACGAGATCATGAGGCGCCTGCAGAAGAACGACCTGCAGAGCAAGAGCGAGTACCGCTGGCTCGGTCTGCCGCAGTCCAAAGACGGCAGCAAACGCGTCTCATCGGCGAGTAACCTGCTGAAGCAGAAGCAGGGAGAGCAGGAGTCCAAAGCGGCCAGACCAAAGAGCGCGATAGTGCGGCAGGTGAAGCGACCGCCGGCGCCTATTATATACAGGAAGCCGCTGCTCGCCCCGGCCTCCCAAGTGATCAAGAGGATGAAGATAAAACCTGCCGTGCCGGGTCTCGAGAGGCGGCCCAGACAGCCGCTCAAACCCACCGAGCGCATCCTGCCGGCACTGCCACCCCCTCAGGTACTACTGGCGATAGAGACCCTGTAGAAAGTTATAACTTAATTTTGTAATTCGTTACTTCACAAATTCCAACACTTCATTTCGTGGTTCGATTATGTAATTGCATTTTCTTGGAATTTAAGAAAAATCATTTTGAAGCTTGCAATGAGGCCCTTTATGTAGACTATTATCATGTTCTGGTTTGTTTACTAATCTGGTAAAAATCTAATGATCAACGGACGGCTACCAAATACTCATATGTGCCGTTTCAGCTGACAAATTCAGCACTAGCAGGTCAGTACGCGTATAGTAATGATGTACCCAACTTTATCAATGTACATTCGTCCATGATGTTAATGTATGTCATGGTATTTTTTGCATGGAAGATCGATTGGTCTTTCGAACGAGTAAATGATATGCCAAAAAAGAAACTATTCTTTTGAAATAAGGCGTTGAGGCGTAACAATATTCAGTTCGATAAAGTTGGTGCATCGTTACTATCAGTGTTAATCCAAAGTTGAATAGATTCTGACCAAAAGCCTTAGGTATTAGCGAAAGACCTAAGGTTCTGTCGGAATTTTTATCAGAACATCAATCATATTCTGACTAATTTACGGTTGATGTTCTACTAGAGATATGAAGATGATAATACCCATATTACGGGATTGAGTTAAAAAATTACTGTTTTATCGATGTTAGATATGGGATTAAAAAACTTGAAAATAGTAATTTCATAATCGAATACCTCAGTTTTTAGTAGACCTTATTCTTTTAAACAAACTGCGTAATTTGATTATACAATACAACAATAACGTAATTACATAACAAAACTATGGAATTACATGTGAGAGGAGTACTGTGAGGCGGCATTTTTTAAGGTTATGTTCGATTTTGCGTTGTCAGCCTGAACCAGCATCCACGAAGATAGCCCTCCACCTAGACCTGCAGTCTCAGATCCAGTCCCTGGCCGACACAACCCCGAAAGAGGCTACCCAACACTTGGAAGACCCGGGAGACGAGGCAAAGTCCAGCGCCGAAGTGAAGCTGGACCCCGAGGCGCAGAAGCTGCAGCAGGTGATGCGCGAGCTGCTAGAGGCTCAGAGCGAGCGCGATTGCCTCCGCGAGGAGAAGCAACGGGTGGACATGGTTTTGGCGGAGGAGCGCGCCCGCCGCGAGTTCGCCGAGGCGAAGTTGCGCTCCGCGAAGAGCGACATGACCGAACTGGAAGAAGTGATCCGCAAGCAGGACCGCGACGCCCGCGGCTTCCTGCTGATCAGCCAGAAGTCCATGGAGGAGATCTGCCTGTCGTTCGCCCGCCTCCTGGACATGCTGGAGGCGGCCGCCAGGAGCCAGGCTGGTCGAGCCAGCGAGCAGGAGCCGGAGGAGGAGATGGCGCGCGAGGACATCAAGCGACGCTTTGCTCTCATCATCCGCAAGACCAAGTCGGAGAACCTGAAGCGGGGCTACTTCGTCGACGACGACACCGTGCTGTCCAGGCTGCAGATGACGGCGCGCTACGGCAGGTCCGAGGGCAACATCCGTACGACCATCGAGCCCATCGGCCCGGTGGTGCGCATCGACAGGCACATCGGGGACACCGGCGATCCCTCGGCGCTGCCCAGGATCGCCCAGGCGAGTCGACGGGAGCGCAGGTACGAGGATACCAGGCTGGCGGTGGCCGCGGCGGCAGCGGCCAAGGGCGACGGCGAGGCCAACTCGCCCAGCGACAGGGCCAGGGCACTGTTCGCCAGCCTCGTCAACGGCAACGCGGTGCTGGGCTTCAATTCAGACTGGCGATAGCCGCTGGTTGGACGGATGGACGGATACTTTCTTTTTTTATTAAGCTTTATTATCGAGGCCTCTTGTCTTGTCTTGTCTTGTCTTGCATATTTTAGCTGTACAAAGTGAAGTGAAATATTATGAAGAATAATAAATTTAGTATAGTGTACAATAATTTAAATGTGGAGCTTACATTCATTCAAAATAATTGGGGGATAAACGGAGTTTGGTACATCAGTCTCTTCGGTTTTATTAACATCGGATTTCTTTGATCGTTGTACACAGGACAATGAAAAATAAGATGATTTTGATCTATTTGCTTATTACCGAGGACATGCGCACTCGAGAACTTACTCAATGATTTTTAACAATTTCTAAGGATTTCTAAAGGATTTGTTATTACTTTAAACACTACAGACTTCCAAGACTACGTAAACATTTTCCAATGATGTTGCTGAGTTTCAACGATTTCCAATGATTCTTACATGTTGCTATAATTATCTGTAATTTCCAATAATATCTAAAGATTTCTGCGATTTCTACATTCGCATTTATAATTACATTTCTTTCCAGTATTTGTGCCTTTAGTTTGCTTTTTAACAGTACTTTGCTCTTTTAAATACTTCAGCGTTCATATCTAATTTATTTTTTATACTATCGAAAATGTGGTCTCAAAGTGACTGCTTTAGCAAGTCTAACGGTTCTTCGTCTTTTTCCAGTGTCAGTATATACCTGGATCCATTGAAATTCAACTTCGGTTGTAAAAAAATTATACATTTTTTAATCTAAATTTAAATTGGTTAATTTAAAATCCCTAAGACCGTACCATAATTATGTTAAAAACCTTAAATTATTATTGAAATTCCAAATTAAGAGAACGCAATTTTACCGAACAATTTCTTTTTTAAACTTTTATGAACCTAATCAGTTTTACTTCGATTAACAAATGAGTAATATTTTAAATGTAATTAAATTTAAACGCACAAATTTACCTAGCTCTATTTACACAATAATTTAGCAAAAAAGGCCATTCTATTAAAGAGTCCACATCAGCAGGGATAATTATAAAACAATGAAATACAAAGCATTAGAGAAAAAAAGTAACTTGAAGGATCTACTGTGTTGAAAATTGTGAGTCTACCCTAGTAAAAAATCGATTCCATTTTATGACTAGCAACAACCCTAGTAGAAATAGCTAGGGATTTGAAGGGAAATGGGAAATCTTACCGCATTCTGGTAAGATTTTGTCCCACTTTTATACCTAGGTCCTTATGGAAAACATGGGATTCTGATAGGGATCTGATCAGAAACAGTGGGACATATCCTCATCTGATTTCTACTAGGGAAGCTTCAAGGTAATTTTTTGGCTGCTATTTAGCTTGTTTCTGACTCATCATCAAAGCAAGCCAATAGGCGAAAAAACGTTTCATTTAGGATTGCAAACAAGACAAATGTTATACCTAGTACGGACACTTTTAACCTGGGTAGCTTTATACCACAATATTTTGGTTCTCCATATTTTGGGATTAAAAGAATATGTTCAAAGTTACAAATCCGCGACCCATCTCCAACATATTGGTAGCTAGTGGAAAATAAGAACAACTCCATATTTATTTAAAATGACGCACACCTCGATTTTTAGACGAAACAGCAGATACCTAGATCGATTTTACATTCGGCCTCAGTTTTTCTCTTTATAGCAACTAAAATCGAGGTCTCCGCTTTTTTAAATAAAAATGAAGGCTTTAAATAAAAATGTTAGCTCTTTCCGCTGAACTGACAAACTGTTCTTACAGTATTTATATCCCTGTTAAAAATAGAAACGTTGAAAAGAAGGTTGAAAATCAACGTTTCAAAACGTATATGAAACCTTGATTTAAAACCTCTTTTTTTTCAACGTTTCACAAGTTCATAGTAAACGTTGATTTTCAACGTTTAGTTCAACGTTTTTCCGGCGAGGGATGGAAACGTTGATTTCCATGGTCTGCGTCAAGAAATATCTGAAAATGTCAGATTTCGGAATCGCAGATCAAACCTTGTAAAAATTCTAGTTCAAAAAATACAATAGCTAGAGATCTGAAAATTTTTTTTGGGCTGCGATTTCGAAATCTGACATTTTTAGATATTTCTTGACGCAAACCACGGAAATCAACGTTTCCATCCCGCGCCGGAGAAACGTTGAAATAAACGTGGAAAATCAACGTTTACTATAAACTTGTGAAACGTTGAAAAAAAGGTTTAAAATCAAGGTAAATCAACGTTTTGAAACGTTTTGAAACGTTTTGAAACGTATCCAATCAAGGTTTCGGAAACGTTGATTTTCAACCTTCTTTTGAACGTTTCTATTTTCAACCGGGATCAAATTAAATAGGAAGACACCCAATAACAACTACATTTAAAAGCCCGCTCCACGCGTAACTTCACACTATCCCAAGTAAAATTCCAAGTTCCAACTTAGAGGAAAAGCTTGACCGCATCTGCCTCTCTTTCTCTCGCATATGGATTTTCCATTAATTCCGACTGGCTGGTCGCGCTCGCCAGCGCGGGTCGCTCGGCTCGGTCTTCCGCCGGGGCATCTCTGGCGCGTCGCGCGGGGCTGCGCCTCGGTCAAAGGTAATTTTTCATGATAGATCACGCTCGGCGTGGCGTGCCGAAGGTAACTTGCGCTGCGGCCGAGATCAAACGTGCCCCGCAGGCGCATCGATTTCTGGCTCGGTGGGATCGGATTAAAAATTGCCGATCGACGCGGCCTCCGCGCGTACCCATCGCAACCACCGCCGTCTCCTCTTTACCACCCTACTACCCTCCCCGCTGCTTCGCACTCACCGGAGAGAGAGGGCGCCCCCTAGCGGCTATTTTGAGAGGCGACGTTTTTCGCCGGCGGGGTGTGCCCTTTGTGGAGGTCTTCTTCTTCGGTGACTCGTTGACGCTTTGGTTTTTTAATTTTTGGGTCGACGGGAGGCGGCGAAGCGAGGCCGATCCGATTAAGCGAGGACGCGGCGAGCGTGTGCGCGTCGCCGCCGCGCGGTTATCGGAAATTATTTTCCTTTTGTTCCAGTTTTTTTTTGTCGTCGCGATCGCAGCGAGGCGAGGCTTTTAATTTTGTTTGAGAGGCGAGCTCGGCCGCGACAAAGTTGCGATGGAGGTCGAGCGGACACTGCCGCTCGTTTTTTGCTCTTGCGAATCGACTCGGCGGTGAACGCGTTTTGCTTTTGCTCTTTTTTTTTAATGCGGGAGGCGTGATGGGTGCTTGTTGAAAGTATTTTTTTCTGAAATTTTCTCTCTTCTTTATTGGTGTTAATTTTAATCGAGAAAAAAATTATTCAGCTTTTTGATCAAATTTTAGTTTTATGTTTATTAGTTGATGAAAGATTATATTTTTTATACAGATCGAGGTTCTTGCTCTTTGCAATATTTCTAAAAAAGAACTTACTTTTGTCAAACGTAAGGAATATTTAAGGATGTATCAATATTTCGTTTTTTTAAAGGTGGGTTTCTATTGAAAAACCTAATTTTTAATTTTTTAGGCTTACTATAAGTTTATTGAAAATGAACTTGATGATAAAATTTAAATTAACAATTTTCGATCTTGTAATTAGGTTGTACAAGTACTTTGAATAGAAGCTGAAAAACATATAAAAAAAAATATATAAAAATTGAAGAAATCGACCAAAAACTGACCGTAAATTATGTGTCAATAAATTGTCAATCAGAACTCAGAAATTTCTTTTTGTAGAAGAAAAGTTCGAAAATGAACATATTTCTTAGTCACTTTTAAAGTTCAGATTTCTCCAAACGGTGTTATAAAAAGTGAAGACTATTATATTAAAAAACCATGACTAAGAATACACCTGCGTAAACAATTTCCTTCATCAGTTTTTTAGTCACATTAAATTGTCGTTGAATCTGAAAACTTCGAGGACAGCACGAACGATGTGGCTCCTTCAGAAATTGAAGAGCTTGCGCAATCTTTCCCTAATAAAACCGAGTACAATAATCAAAACGCAGGCCTGACAAGGCCGGAAGCAATCTTCGCGAAAGCCAACGGAAAAGAGCGTTCGTGTCTCCTCTGCAGAGGTCCTCCTTCTGAAGGATATCGTGACGCAATCGGGTGGCGGAGAGGGGTAACTGCGGAAGGGATGGCAATCAGTGATGAATCTAGGAAGTATACAGATATACTATATATAATAGGAAGTATGCTATGTATACTGTGTATTATATGTATATTATACACGGAGAGAATAAGTCAATAAAGATAAAAAGTCACTAAAAAGTATAGATAAAAATTACCGAGTGAGTTTTCGCATAAAGTGCCACCTTGCGTTGATATTTTTCACTGACTTTTGGGCAAATTTTATTATCTTCTTGTAAAAATTGACAAATTCTAGTTAAAATTGCAACTTTCTAGTAAAAATTGTCAACCTTTTTGTAAATGATGCCAACCTCATTGTAAAAATTGATAGGCACTTAGTAAAAATTTCCAGAAAGACAAAGCGTCCCAACGTTACCGTGAAACTTTGGGTAACTTTTACTCACCTATTCTCTCCGTGTATGTAAAACACGTATAATAATGTTGGGTATTGGATACATACGTGTATTTTCTACTCGATAGAGATCGGTATATACTGTCGTGTACTATAGGTATAACCCAGAATTTTTCTATTTGGAAAATTAAAAAAAAAGGATGGAGATTATCTTTAAAAGTATGGTTTTTATGTTAGGTAATACTATTAGGTAATAACAGTTGAAGAAGAAAGAACAGATTTTACTATGTGTGATTCAGGGAGGATTGCCTGCCCGACTGACTTTTTTTCATTAATCTTATAGATTGATTCCTTGTTGACCTTGAGCATTATAATTAAGACGTTAAAATACGTAATGTGCATTGCACGGTCGAAAAATGTTGATATCGTGAAATGTACGTACGGTATCCCTGCTGAAAAAAATCAGATGATTTCTCAGGTGACCTCGTCAGGTGATAAATCAACCGACGTTTCGACATGGTAAATCAAATGCAGTCAAAGATACTTTAGCAATTTGAAACATACCCAATAGGTGTTACTATCACGATGATAACACCTAAACTGGGGGATCAAATTGTTATATTCTAAATTTTAAGGAATTGGAATTAAAATTTTGTTTTTTAAATTACAAATAAATTAACTCGAAGCCCCCGTTTAGGTGTCATCATCACGATGGTAACACCTATTGGGTATGTTTCAAATTGCTAAAGCATCTTTGATTGCATTATTTACCATAGTTTTAGTCAATTCTAAATCAACTGATTTAACGTGTCAAAACGTCGGTTGATTTATCACCTGAGAAATCATCTGATTTTTTTCAGTAGGGATATCTTTGTAAAGTTCAAATATACAGTATTATACGCATATATATCCTTAATAAACTTATTGCGTTTCTACTATCAAATTTTTATATAGTTACCACTTACTGGAGGCAACGGGCCGTACGGAAACAATTACAAATAATATTTTGTTTACATTTTCAATGAAGTTGTTTCCATTCATCATTAAATAAACAATGAAATGAATATACACGCGTATTATACCGTTGTTCCTAACGAAGAAAAGCACGTTTCAAAAAATTCCAATTTTAATTTGCCATTTTTAAAGCACTGAAGAAATGTAAACTCTTCCAGAACCTGGTTGAAGTATCATTCGTATGATACCCTAAGGTTTTCAGGTTTTAGAAGAGCTTATTTTTCTCTAGTGCTTAAAAAAATGCAAATTGAAATAGGTCTTTTTTGAAGTGTGCTTTTCTTCGTTAGGAACGACGATACGTTCTCATCTCTGATGTCAATAATTTGCTTACCCGAATACGCCAACGGCGACGGCGGCTTCGCGAAGGGCCCGGTCCTGGTCCATCTCTACCAGGGCCTCCGGTCGAATTGTCGCTGTGTTCCTCGGTTGGCGCTCGTTTTGCACCGCTGCAACAGAGAGACGGTAGAAGGTTAATCGAGAGGTTTGAATTTTAAGGTTTTGTTTAAAAAAAAAAAGTTTTTGTATGATAGGAATATTCACTTGCATGAGAAAACTAGGTATCGCGAAAGCTGAAGTGGACCATGTGGTTGGGTTATAGCTGCAAAATTATTTTCGAGATTGATTATGGCGAATTTTTGACGATTTTTGCGTCTTTTGAAATAAGTTTTGAATAAAACTTCAAGAAGATAAAACTTTTTATTTTTGAAGGATACAGGACTACGGCCTACGACGAAGTACATTGATTTAGTGTAAGATTTAATTGTTTATGCAATGAACAATTTAATAAAAGAGTAATTTGACCAGACAAATTAAAATCATTTTTCAAATTTTATTCAATCCATTTTTCAGAGACAATATTTTAGATTGTAATTTAGAAAATAATTTTATTTACACTTTTTTGTCCGTGTATTATAAAATTTGTCGAAAAGGAATGATGAAACTGGAGGGTAGGAATTCGATAATTAAAGTTGATTTAATTTCCGGGGGTCGGAGTAAAAATGTAAGCCCCAGGGTAGAGCCTCCGGGCACATTGACTGTGCTCTGACTTGCCGTCGCGCTGCGGCGCTTCCACTACTATGGGAGGGGGCTCGAACTCTGAGACTGACGCGTCTGACCGCACGAAGTTTTACTACTTTTTTTTCTTAACTCTCGTTTAGAGTAAAAGAAGGTATAATTTGAAATTTAAATTTTCTTATTTGGATTATGTTTACGAAATTCTGTATTCTCTTTTGCTAAGAAAGAGTAAAAAACCATTTTGTGCGAGTGAAAATTAATTAATTTTATGGCTTTATAAATGACCTTACTATCCCTTGGTAAAAATAGTCGATTAAATCCGATTTCTTAATTGGAAATCGGATTTAACCGACTATTTTTACCACATGGAAAGAATAGGTGAGTAAAAATTATTCAAACTTTCACGGTAATGTTGCGGCGCTTTGTCTTTCTGGGAATTTTTACTAAGTGCCTATAGTAATTTTTACAATGAGATTGGCAACATTTACAAAAAGGTTGACAATTTTTACTAGAAAGTTGCGATTTTAACTAGAATTTGTCAATTTTTAATCTCCGTGCAGAGATTAGATCTTACTACTTCGGCTTTCTAATTCATATTTTGGAAAATAAAACAATCCTTCGAAAGAATCTGTGATCCAAGGGGATCATGTCCTCTAATAATTATTTAGTAATACTAAGAAATCATTGTATCATTATGTTCAAGATCAGATCGACTAACCTCTTATTAGTTTTTGACAAATAATAAATTGAAGATGGGGGCTTTTAGTTCCATCACATATTTAGTTCAGGAAATATGGCGGTATCGAAATAAGCCCTCTTTGAATAAGGATTTAAAAAGAACTTTCGAAACCATGATTGAAGTGTGGTATAAATACTATAGTTACTATCATTTAGAGCTCATATCTTCGCTCCTAATGAAGAAAAGCATACATTATATTTCAATTTACCGACGAGAAAAGCACAATTCACGAGATTCCATTGAAAAACAAGTACGTTTCGTAAGTTTCCCCCTTGAACAACAGACATTGTTCAAAAACGTTAAACGTTTAATAAACGTCCTCTTGAAAATTTGTGATGTTAGTCTCTCAGAAAAGGCAAATTTTACAAGATTTACTTGAAAAAAACTTGAAAATTTCCAAACGTGCTTTTCTTTGCGGCAAAATCCGAAAAGTGCTTTTATTCGTGGCAGATTTGAATTGTGCTTTTCTTCGTTGGAAAAAAGTGAAATGGGCTTTTTTTCGTCGGGAAGAAATGAAATGTAGTAGTTTCCTTCGTTAGAAACGACGATACTTACAAACTACCCTTATCAAAATGTCCTGCAGGACAGTCCTGCACGGATTTTCGCGAAATGTCCTCCAGGATTTCCTGCAGGA
>UXGC01002260.1:0-11368 GCA_900480045.1 Eurytoma adleriae
ATGCAGATGTAGATGCTGAAGAAGAAGGTACCAAAGAGAATGCAGATGAATCGAGAGAATCAGAAGAAAAAGAGGAATAAGGAACAGAAGAAGTTATTGAAAGTAAAGTATGTCTTTAAAAAACTGTATTTTCTTTTTTTTTTTAAACATTTAGCTATGTAAATTAAAAAACAATATTGCTTCTTTCAGAAAGACGCTCCCTTGCGGAGGTTGTTCTTTCTCCCCGGTTCCGCATGCACTTCGATCGGTTCCGCTGCGGAGCGCAGGATGACTTTACAAGGCGCGAGATACATTCGCTCGGTACTACGGAGAGGGGTGTTTTGTTTAATGTTTTCTTCATTTTTATCTCTCTCCTCCGCCGGTTTTTTTTGTGCTGCTCGGCTTGTACATGGCCTCGTTTCACAGCGAGGATATTACCATAGACCGAAGACCTTCATACGCACAGCTGGAAAATTTGTCAACATGTCCTTATCGACGTTCTCATTTGTAAGTCTAATAAACCCACTAAATAGCTTAGTTTAAGACTATTGATTATATACGCAACTTCTATTTCAGATACTGTCATCGGCTTTTTCCTTCTTTTCAATTTTGAGGAAAACACCGTAAAATTAAACTATAGGTACTCTTTTAAAATAGCGGTTGAATGAATTGTTATGTTTGAAAAATAAAATCGTTCCCATTGAATTTATGCCTCTCCTTCGCGTCTTTCATAATACCCCCGATATGATTTCCGCCTTCGCTTTGTCGACTGCTATCGATTCCGAGTTCTCGGGGGCTATTTCTCAGAAGGAAGACTGTAGAAGAACCGATCGCCACTTATCCACCTCTCAAGCAGCGGGCAAACTTTTAAAAGCTCGCGTCACCCGGCCCGTATACATAAGAACACAAAACCGTGTATTTTCCGCGAAAAAGAATTGTAATCGCTATTTCGTGAGATCAGCACTCTTTGTCCTAGCGGATCGGCGCAAATCAAATAACCGCAAAAAAAGTTTGATATATTTAGCGGATAAGCTGAAAGCGGCCCTATACTTGTGCGCCGCTGTTAAGCGAAGCATAGCAAAGTATCTGTTCGATCAGCTTCAGAATGGAATTGGTTCCGCACCCTCTGCGTGCACACATTACGCGCAATTACGCGAGCTCGCAATTACGCGCGGACAAAGTCTACGGGACTGCATAATAAATAGGGGTTGCGCGGGGCGCGGATTTTCCCGGCAGTTTTACCTCGGCGCTCCTCCTGGACGGTTGATGATAGATAGGTGCGACTGCCGGCGGTAAGATGGGCGCGAGGCCGAAACTGCGAAGCTTCTACGACTACTTCGGGTTGAACCAGCTCCTGCTGGAACTTTGCTACGTCCTGCCGATGGAAGGCCGCGGTTTTCCGATCAGCCTCGCCTTGATAATGCGAGGCTCTGCCTCGTCGCGTGCAGCTTCCTGGTTGTTCCTGGGGTGTACCCGGTTTTTACGTATATGGTTCTCGGATATATCCCACCGAGAAATTCAACATCAAGGGGGAGCCCCTGGAGATGGGTCTTCCTATTTGTTTTTTCATGTAAAGATAATTGCAGTAAAAGATAATTATAGAGAAAGGTCAATGAATTAACACTCATCAAGAAATTATAAGGTGCTCTTTTTTGGTAATTTTATAATTGTTAATGAAAAGGAAAATTATCAATTTCTACACGATAGTTACTGCGAGGAAATGGAAACAGTTGTTCGCATGATTGTGCTGATTCAGACTATTAATAGCATTACTGGAATTTGCGGATTTTGGTTTCAATTTATTCGCAGAATGTTTAATTCGACGCGATGACCCACTTACTCGAAATGTAAATTCTAGTTCACTACATTTAATTTCGCTACATTAGCTTGTGGAATTAGTTTGTGTAAGATAATTTAATTTATTTGCATATAAACATATAGTATAAGTAGGTTCACTTTTTGGCATTTACAAATTACTACAAAAATTGCGTATCAATTTTCGGTACGATATTGGCAAGAAAAGTTCAAGTGAACGGGCAATTATCGATTCTGGAAATATTGCTCTTTCACGTATAAAAAATAAATAATCTTCGGTGGAAAAGAAAAGCAGAGTGTATGCAAAACTTGATTGCTGCAGCTGTTCAGCTTTCGATATTTTGCTGGCCTCCTGCAGACAGTCTTCAGAACGAGGTTTAGTCTTGACTAACAAAGGCGAGAATTATATATTAAAAAGAGTCAAAAGCCTGCACTGATACTTACAGCCGGTAAATTTGTAATGTCAATGATGACGTTCAAACACTGAATCATGCACTTAGTATAAAAAATGACAAAAAAAACTTAAACAACTTATTTTTTAAATATAATACCATTTTATTTCTTTTGCAAGTCTTGACGATAACTTTTTCAGTATGCAAAATGAGTGATATTGCGCAGCTACCACAATAATACAAATCTGTTCAAACAAAATGATTAAATATATATCTTTTATTTATAAAATGCAAGGCGAAAATTATTATGGATCATCAAGTATCTTGCGATGATAACAAAGGAACCTCAACTTACTGCTGATGTGTCGTGCAACTTGCAAGCACTAAAGTAAAGCTTTCATAGCTTGCCAGCAGATGGTAATTTCGTACAGTTCAAAAGGTATTGATAATTATTTATATAATTGCTGTTGTTAATTTCAATTATTGCCAGTTTTATTAATTGTGAGAAAATAATCAACTTAATTACTCGAACATTTTAAGCGTTTTTAATACTCATAAGACGTGGAAGTTACCATTGGTTTTAATGTATAAAACTATTCCAATTTTTTACTTTCGTTCTATTCTATCTATTTTTGCCATATCTTTACTCGATAATGAGAACTACAGGCTCTAGTATATTGTTTTAACGTAAAAATAAAATAAAATTCAAAGTATATAACTTTAAAATAAAATAAATCCATTTACTATTATTTTTTTTATTAATTTTAAGTTTTGCAGCTCACTTAAATAATGCATCTGTACATATTAAAATCGGTAAAAATTACTTTCATTATTTAAACATTCCGAATATCAATTTGTAGAAATGAAGGACGATGTAATGGACTTCAAAGGTGATCTGCAGACAATTAGTTCTCAATAACGAAGTTGCGAAACACGTTACTTGAAGTTCAGTGATATTGTGTAAGTTTCACTACCCTATATTGAGTTGGTAATTCAACTACTACCTGAATTACCAGTTTGAAAGGACATTTTGACGCAATATATTAAAATTGCATTACGTGAAGCGTTAAGTTCATCAAAACATTTATGACAAAATCTGCAAATTGTATACCGAAAAATAATCAACGGATATAATATATAAGAGTATTTGAGAAACACTGAGAACTCAAGGTGCAAATATTTTATATTTTCGCATGAGCTATAAGAAGTGAAACTTGAGTACCCTATATGAAAAGGTAAGTGTATATCATATAAAGAATAAAAGGAGGAAAAAAAAGGTAAAACATCCGTGAGAAAATCTGTATAAATAAAACTAAGCAGCGCGTATTCAGGCCCCGATTGATGCCACACAATCGGACAATTTCTCACACTTTATTTAAGCCCATAATTTATTTGGCCCGCCGTATAACGGAGTGACTTATGGGACAAAGTTGATCTTCGAGAGGGGCCAAGCGGCGGTTACAAAGCCCGCGCGTAACGGCGAAAGAAAAGGTTTTCCCTGTAACTCTTGGATTATGCCGGATGTCCGCGCGACGTCTCCCTCGCCCCGGTTGCAATTCATCCCTCGCCTTTTTTTTATCTCCGACTCTGCAGTCAGCTCAGGTACGCGCGCGGACTCACGACCGCGGCGCGCGATCGCCTCGAGATTTTCGTAGTGCGAAATTTAAAGAGCCGCGGGCCGACTGTACGCGGGCATCGATTCGCCGCGAGGTTGTTATTGGCCGGCAGGAAAGAAGCCACGTTTTTTCGAGAAGTTGCTTACGACACTCGTTAAAACGGCGATCTCGGGGACGGGGACGCTGCATTGGCCTCGCTATCGACAATCACGTCCGCGAGTAGTGTCTGATCGGACGATCTTCTAGAATCTGATATTTTCTTTGCTTTTGCACGGTTTTAGATATAGGCAATGCGCTACGGTGACGATGCGCGACACGCGAGGCTGAAATTTCGACAGTTGGACCGCAGTCGCGTACCAGATTGTGAGGTACTCTATTGAGATCTTGCATGAAAAATTTCGTTATACCGGTCACTTTTTTTCTTTCTTCATTTTAATGTTAAAATGCGATTTAAAAAATCGCGATGTCGTCACACTTTAATAGTACAGATATAGACATATGTACAATGCAGTACTAACGCGTAACGTCACTTGATTTTTCAAATTGCTAAATCATCGTTAATAAACGTTCAATTGAAAAACGAAAAAAAAATTAGCTAGAATCGATAATCAGGATTATAACGTACTCCTCAAAGTTGTTTCCGCATTAGGAACTTTAATTTTTAATTGTTTATAAAATTTGTATTTTTTCTCATTAGATTTTATAAGCTGGAATGTTGCAACAATATTGTAATAATATCCCTTCTAAAACATTTATTTTACTAGCGAATTGTGTCAAAAAAAGAAACAAGGTCTGTATTTACATAGTAATTTATATACCAAAGTCAATTGAAAAAGTTTTTCTCGTGTAACAATTTTAATATGTGCGATAAATGTAATAATTATTTACACATTTCGTATCACTAAAATTATTTTCAATGACAATAATAATTGCACGATACAGTACACGTGCATGTATGCATTGTAAATAACTCACGAACATTTTTTCGAGAATATTCTCGATTGCTTTTTTCTGTTTTTTTTTATTACAAAATATGATTTTTTTAATATTTAGATTGGGTTCGGGTGTACTTGATTTTTCTTTTTATTATTATGCATTTGAACGTAAAAAAATATAAAATTACCTTGAAAATTCCGCATATTGCAATATTTACATTTACATTTACTTTGTAACTGCAATACAAAATTCATGAAAACTCGATTTTCAAAGAAAAACAAGCATTACAAAATAAGTGATTATCGGTCGCAAGGTATAATATTTGCCGAATAATCATCGATAAATGATAATAAATATCTTTGGACTAACATAAAGAAGCGTACGAAATTAATCAAAATGTTAAAATCTGTGTCCAGGCATTGCTTGCGCCTTCATCTAAAATACCTGATATCGAAAAAATTCTTTTTAAAAAATAAATTTTTTTATAAATAATTTTGAATTTTACTTCACTCTAAATAATGTGTCAAAAGGATCTGGTATTATTCTTTATCCCGAAAAATTACATCTGGCCGTATTGGGTCATTTAAGAACTCTCATTGCTCTTTTACATGTAATTTTTAAGACTAGGTTTTAGAATGTAAGTAAATATTAAAATTAACATTAATTCGATTTGAATCTATAATTACAAGGGCTGTTTATCCAGTTAAATTATCAATAAATAAAAAAAAAATATAAAAATGTTACATTTATTAATTAACGCTTCGTTTTGATCATCGTACATTCCCTGTAACACTGACGAAAAACAAACTTGAAATTTCGAAATGAAAATATTAATGCCGGAATAAAAGCGAATAAAAGCAAACAATTTCTCTATACAAAGCACGATTCCCCGAATTAATTTTGAACCTTTCAAATTTCACTGATTATAGCCGCCGCGCACAGTTTTCAAAAGCTTTCAGCGTACATTATACGCGCGCACATCAGGGGAGGGGAGGAAGGCGCCGGCAGCCGCATCGGTAAATAATAAAATCGCAAGTAAATAATAGCAGGTAAACGCGCGCAACGGAGCGCGTAATTTATTCCCGCGGGTAGATGTGAAAAATAAACATCGGGGGTGGCCCTGCAAAGACGAGGGTGAGCGTCGCATTGCCTTTCATGAGCGCCCGGGCGCGCAATGGTCATTTCCAGATTCCATCAAATTGACGGCCTCGCCGGCCATAAATAAAGATAAGTCAGCCGCGCGCGCGGGGGAGGCGAGGCTCTCGGCCGAAAAGTGATGCGCGCGAGGCGCACTTATGCCGCGCCGGCTGACGCTGAACGATAGCGCGCGAGATTATCCGCTCAGCGACTTTTTTTTTATTCGCTCGCGCTGGTTTACCCTGCGGAGAGGTCTTTACTAATCCACTCATTGTTTAAAAAGTCGCCTTTTCTATTGCTCGGTAATCGGCGTTACACTTTTTATTAAGAGGCTCGGAATATTGTTAACGTATTTTACTTTTGTTTCGTTATCTTGTGCAAAAGTGAATTATGTAAATAACAGGAAAAAATTCATACTTTGTAGTGACGTTACGGTCACATAGTATTTTAGCGATATCTTTATTAAGAATCATTAACGACAAAGAATACTGTTTTAAAAGAAAGACCTAATTGTTTGCATAGATAAAGCTATACAGAGTAGCTCACTAGTTGTAATTGTTTTCGGAAGTTTTATTTCGCTTTTATTTCATTATCATACAGTACAGAAGTGAATTATGAAAATAATGAAAAATTAAGACACTTAAATTCTACTTGAAAAAAGAATGCGTCAATCGTTCGCATTGTTGAATTGAAAGCAAAGTGATAAGCAATTCTCGGTGATTAAGTTTGAAATTTTACCGACCTTGTACCCGGCGCAGGAATTCCGCGCCTTTTTCACCTAGGCATTTAAAAAGCCGGGGGCCGCGTTATTAATGAACGCGCACCCCCGGAGCTTATGGATTAATTTATGAGATTTTCGTGTAGCCCGGCTGACAGCAAAGCTTACGTCAATCGAGAGTCGTAGTCGCGCGCGGGGGATGTGTTCCGCCGTGTGTTTTTAGATCGATTCGGATCGGGGGTATCTCGACTTGAATGAGAATTGTTCGAGTTTGATTTATTGCCGGCGTGAATTTCATTACGGCATTTTATGGGCGAACAGCTGATATCGCGGCGGTTCGCTTTATTGCGTCCGAGTTTCATTATGTACCTACTATCAGGCATCTCTCGCTCCTGCAATATTACTTCACTTCACAATCAGATAATGTTATAGACAGTAGTTTTTATCTTATTTGTGGAAAATGTTACTACTATTATTACTTATAAAGAAGACGGTAAGGTTTGTATTAATAAAGGATCTTCGCAAATAGTTTGCAGGAGTATTATTATATTTAATTAATATAATTAAATTAATAATTAATAAGTTTTATAAATTGAACGTAATAAAAAGGCAGTTAGAGTGATTTATTTAAGAATGAATTTTTAATTACTTCAAAAGTTAAATTTACCCAGTAAGATTTGGGTACTACTCCTGAATTAATTATTGACGCTACTTGCTATTAATAATTGAATACTTGAAGTATTAAAATTTTACGAACAAGTCACTTCGTTTATTGGTCCATCTTTAAGCAAGGAGTATGTTAACTGCCTTTCTACCTATATTAAGAATTTTTCCGTAAAGTTAAGGTATAAGAATTAACTTCCCTAAAAAATTGTAAATAATTGTAGACAACAAAATTCGTCGTTATAATTAATTAATACTTTTCAGTAGTTCGTGCTGTAATAATTGCAATTCAGTGGTTTATTATCGTCTGAAAGTAACGTTTTATTCGCGATTTTGACCGGAAAAATCTTGAACTTTGAGGCGAAATTCTAACTGATCCCGCGGCGACGAAGAACATTGCATTCGGTCCCAGCGCGGGACTTACGAATTCGCAGCCGCGCTTTGATTAAGGGGCGGCAATTACGTCGTCGGGGTGGCGGGGGTGGGGCTCGCGGGGCCGAAGGAATGTCTGGCGCGGACAGGCGTTCACGTCGCGGCGGGGGCGAGGGGGGGAGCCGGCACAATGAAAGAAGAGCTCCGAGTCGATTCTCAGCCGGCAGCAGGCAGCTGCCCTCGACGGCGCGCACACCCACCTACGCCCGCCGCCGCGGCGTAAGTATTTATTCGCAGCCCGGTCGGGCAGGGGGGGGGAGGTCGATTCTCGAACAAGCCGAGGCACTCTAGAGTTAATGAAATCCATCCCCGGGACTACTCGATTCGTCTCGTCCCCGTCTTGCAAGCGATTCCACCCGCTCGCGCGGGGGCGCTTATCAAAGAATACGGCGCGCTTATATATATATTTTTCTCCCCTCGGAATTGCATCTCGCGCGAGTTTCCGCGAGGCTTTTCCTCGATTTCCTTTTTCGAAATTGCGTGCTCGGGCGTATTTTTCTCCGCTAAAAATAATTTTCAAGATCTTCTGGTTGAATTATTTCAGAAGGGTGATGTTTCTTTCACTTTTTGATTCCTCCTTGAGGAAGCTTTGTATTTTAGATCGTATTGTAAATAGTTGGTTTGAACAAAAATTAATATCTATAAGTTATCAAAAATAATCAATACGTATTTTATCTTTACGTGCAACTGCAACCCGCGATATTTTTTCGAATAAATATTGAATTGAATATAGAAACAATACGTATTGATTATTTTTTAATACTCTATCCGACGAATGTAATTTTTTTTGTAACTAATTTTTGTTCATTGAATAAAAGTTTGTGATAATTTCAGGGATATTTGAAAGTGCGCCTTCATTACATTCGTTTGATAAAGTATTGAAAAATAATATGTATTTTATATATTTTAATTACGACTTCGCGTGCAGTTGTAACCCGCGATATTTTTTTGAATAAATATGGAATTGAAAATAGAAACAATACGTATTGATTATTTTTCAATACTCTATCAGACGAATGTAAATTTTTTTTTAGCTAATTATTGTTCATTGAAAAAAATATTGAGATAATTTCAGGGGTATTTGAAAGTGCTCCTCAGAAAATTTTCTCGAAAGAATTAAAATGGTTTTATTCCAAGAAGCATACGTGCAGCCTAATCAATGAAGTATTACACGCGATAGATTCAATAAACTCGATCCAGAAAGTAGGGACAATGTGACTATAGAAGTCGGTATCTGCCTGAAAAAAAAAACACCAGAAATATAGTCGAATCAGTTACGGTAGATCCCAGCAGACTTAGGCGGCGAGCCGCGAAGACGTGCCAAACCCGCGGTCGGCTAAATCAACAAGTGCCTCCGGCCGGTTCGTCTCCGTTCTCGCCTCGCGCGCTCCACAGGTGTTCCCACACTCTGAGCCACGACGTCTCACCTCGGGTGCACCTCGGGCGCTTTCTCCACAGGCTCGTTTCCTCTCGTGGAAACTGCACCGTTGGGCTGCGCGCCAACTCGAGAAGAGAGAAAAAAAAGCGACGCGAGTCGCCGGGCGGCGTGGTGACTAAGTGCTCCTGGTCTCAATGGCTTTTGGACGATAAAAAAATTACTCAAGGGATAAGAGGCGAGGATTTTATGGGCGCGCGCGAGGAATACCGAGCGCGGCGCAGGAATGGGAGATATGTGCGCGCCGACGCTGACCCTTCCCTCAACAAAAAATTAAAGCTTCGATGTGGGCGCCGATGAGGGACGTCTCGGGGGTTTATTAAATTTTTCCGGTTCCTCTATGGGTCACGACGCGTGACCTGAAACGTCACACGCGTGGCGTAAGTAATCGATAAAGTTATGTTCTTGATGGAAATCGTCCAGTTTTTACCCATAGTTTAAACAATTTTTCGGATATTTTTGGACATTTTAGTAGCCTGCATTTGGAAAAATTATTTTAACATTAATATTGTTTGCAGTTTTTCAGTGTTTTATTTTGTATTTCTTTGCTTTTGACCTTTAAAAAAAATAGCAAATAAATAATATTTGGTCACGGAGCTAATGATGTGATAAGAAATATGTTTTTACAAAAATGACGGCCTCGTTAGTAATCTTTAAATGAACTAACTTACTATCAGAAAATTACTCGCAAATTGGTAAAAATTGCAACTTTTATGAGTATTCTTTATAACATTGACTAATTACCTACATTTACTAACGCAGATGGAAAATAAAATAAAATTACTCATCCTCAAAGCCCTTCTTTATAGTGTAATTATTCATCCACCTCATAAAATATCCCTCGTGCTCTGTTTCTATCAATAAAAATATTTCCGGTTCTTAAACCGGAGATCTTCGAAAGCCCTTGATACAGGTTGAAAAAGTACGCGCTTGCTTGCACAGTACACCTCAGTGGCTGGCCCCCGCAGAACCCGGGGATTCCCCTCGCCTACGAGACCCAGGGAGCGCGGCGGAGGCAGTCGCGAGAGAAGGCAAGGCACTGCGCCGCGAATAACGCAGCGGACCTGCAGTTTTCCGCTCGGCGAAATCCCCATGACGACGGCGCGTGGTCCTCTCCACACCCCCTCTCGTCCGCGGAAAGATCGAGCGCGTCGGCCTCGATTCCCCGCGCCGCCCCCGCAGCCCCCGCGGGGCGCGCCTTTAATAAAGCCGCGGCGCGCGACGAGGAGCGTCCCTCATATCGGGGATTCCTGGGAGGCCGGGGATGCCTGCGCAGGCGACGGGCCCATTACCGCGTTCCCTCGATGGTTCATTGATAGAAGAGCGAGCGACTCATTTTAAGCGTCTCGAAATATACCCGCCTGCCGTTTGACGCCGCAGCCACCGGCTGCCGTGGAGACCCGCTATTTTTCCGCGCCCTTCTTTCTCGAACTTCTTTCCTTTTTAGTGATCATTCGACGTGGGGGTATACGGGTGAGGTGTAGTTGGGTGAAGAATTGGAGATTGGGGTGTACACTGATTAATTATCTAGAAAATCTAGATAAAATTAGATTACATCACTTTTAACAATGTATTTTCTTTATGTCTATTCCTGCGATTAATTTTTTCTTTGTACTGGCAAAGAACGCCGTTTATTTCGGCACAGAATATTGTTGAATATCGAAGACAACGAAAAAAAACAAAACAAAACTACGAGTAATTTTTGGATTTCGGTAAAACTTCCCAGGGGGGACTGACATACCACCCGGTGAACAGATTTTTAGAAAAGCAACGGTTCTCGTATTACATATGTTAAAAAGAATGTTGGAAGACAGATGATGAAAGTCAAATAATAATAATTCAAGTTTATAATGTCGCATGCGGAAATTTAGAGACGTAAAATATGTGCAATTGTTTTAAAAAGTAGATATTGTGTGTTGTGCCAATATTATCTTTATAATGACAAAAATTAAATAGCCTAATTATAGTTAGTATAAAAGGCCCGGTTACAAAATTGTTTAAAGTACACTATATATTTTTTACTTCATAGTGCAGTAATTGCATACAAAATGGTTAGTAATATATTTTAATTGTTGCTTCATTTAAATAAATTCAAAAATATTATTGAATAACTAAATCAATTTTCGTCTCGTAAGGAAAAGCGCTGTGTACAAAGGGCTGGAAAGTACAGTTGTCCATCCAGGTGACCTAAATTTTATTTATTGTACCTGGTAAATGGTTATAAATTTAGTTTAGATTACCTGGT
>UXGC01002261.1:0-12849 GCA_900480045.1 Eurytoma adleriae
TTTTATGTAACGTCTAATAATAAATTGCGACACATTTGGTAATTTCGTAGTAGTGAAGTGAATTCATATGATTAAATAAAGGTAAGAAATTGCAAAATCTAGGTAAAATATAATATTCGTGAGAGCGAAGAAAAAATTTCAATTTCACTAATTTATTGGTAGTTTTCACTATTTCAAATAGTAGATTTGCACTAATTCATAGTGGAGCACTTTGCACTATTCAAATTAGTGCACAGTCACTATGAATTAGTGGTTTTTCACTAATTCAACTTTAGAGAGTACTTTTTTTTGGAAACGTATCACACTTTCAACGAAAAAGGCTCAGTCACTTAACTCGAGCTTAATAAGTTTGGAAAACTTTATTTCTAAAGCTATCAGGTTCTAGATAAAATGCCTAAATTTCGCGCGGAGTTTGGGAAAATTTGTTTCGAAATTCAATAACGCGGAGTCTGTTAAAACTAGTTTTAAACTGAATAACGCTCTCATTTTTCCCTTTTGATATCGCCGTTTATCGATCAGTCAAAACGTCGACCCGCCGGCCAGAATTTACTCTCGACGCGTCGCCTACACCGGCAATTTATTCGGTCAGCGCCGATCGTAGAAAAAAAAAAGAGTCAGCTACGCGAGGCATTTAAAGACACACGCCGAATAGTCTATACAGCGGGCGAGCTCGGGCGCGCGGTGCCCGTGCGCGGCGCGAAGAGATTGCACTTTTTTTCCACGACGTATTTATCAAGAGAAAAGGACGGGCCGGCCGTAAAAATTCGGTATAAAAAGTTACACCTCGCGCCGGCAGTATAAATTTTGCCGGAGCGCCTTACATTCCAGCGGCGGAGGAAGCTCGCGCCGCCGCCGCCGGCCGGAGGAGGAAAAGAGGCGCGCAGGAGTAAAAGCGAGAAAGAGAGAGGGAAGGAGCCTCTCCTCTCGAAAACCAGTTTCGGAAAAAACGGCCTGACAATCGGAAGACCCTGACCCGGTTGCAGCGCCAGCGTGGCGCACGTACAACGTCGTTGTCGCGCGCATCGTGCGTCGCGGTGTGTGCACCGACTCGGCCGTTTACCATTTTTTTCTTCTTCTCTCTTTTATTTCACATTTTTTTTCAGGTCTCCGCCGACGTCTATTGTGCTTTTACCTCGTTTCTTGAATGTCGCGATTAATAGACTTTCCGAAGCATTCGGATTTCATGGGCTTGTGGGCTCTTAATAATTTTGGCTAAAATTTAATTTTGCAGAGTAAAATTTAAAATTTAATTTTGCAGTTTATTTCGTGCGCTGCACTTATTCACATTTTCCGGACTTAAAACGTAATTCTAGGGTAAATTCACGATCGAATAAGACACACTAAGAAAAAAAAATAGGTAAAAGTTTATTATTGTAGTAGTAAATTATTTGAGTAATAAAAGTTTACTATTATAGTAATAAATTATGTAAAATGGAAGATATACCTACTGAAATATGAGAAAAACTACTATAAGTATTGGAAATATTAAATTTTTTTAGTAATATTCAGTATAAGTTCAAAAACTTATTTCGTTTCTATTATAGTCACCACCTGATTAACTGTAGGCAATGTGCCAAGCGGAAAGAATCTTGTTGTATTGTTTGTACATATTAAGGTGTTATGTCCTGAACTAGACTCTAGAAAACTAGAATTTAAGAAGAAATTCACTTTTATTATTAAATAAATAATTACAGTAATTTTTACAATAAAAGTTGTGATTTTTCTAAAACTTATAGTATTTTTATTTATACATTTCAAGTCCGTTCTTTACATTCAAGAATTTATAGTAAATATTCCTACATATAGTAAATATTCCTGCAATAGTTTTTTAAACGCATTTATATTATAATAATTAATTTCATTAAAGGCACTTATTTACTGAATTGAATATGAAATAATAGTAAATAGCAAATAGTAAATTGTTTAATATCCGCACTATACACAATTATGTCCATAATAGAATCCAATTACGTTAATAGAGAGTACATTAATTATATTTGTACACCGGAATGATTGACACTAAGAACGAATATTCTTTCTTTTACCTTTTTCAAATACCCATTAAAAGTTGCACCAAGATGATCGCGGATAAAAGTATTATAATTTGAACTTTTCCACTTTTATTACAGCTAATGAAAAGTACTGTACCCGCAAGTAAAGTTGTAAATTGCCTTCAAAGGAAATAAAATAAAAGTAATTTAAAAAGGGCAATTTACATGAGATGTTTATGGGCGTATTAGGATTTTTTCTGGACATCATTGCCTCGTTAAAAAAGAAGAGGGCTAGAGCGGAAACCGTCCATTGTCCGAATTCAACGCGAAGAAACGAACGAATTCGTGTATATATACATATATACAACCAGCGGCAGCAGCGTGTACAAGCGTTTTAAAGCAACACACACTCGAGTTCGCTTAAATTTTCTAATAAATACCCAATTATATCAACAGCGCCGTTATCTGTTTGTTCAATGGTATTATCGCTCTCGGAAAATCGAGCACACTAGAAATTATCGGCTGATATCGCCGGTGCGATCGCCAGCCCGATGCTCGGGTTATAATTCAATAAAAAACGATCGAGCGCGAGGAGCAATAAAAAAAATTGAAAGACTTAAGAAGCGGCGAGTAAGCAACTGTCGATTAAAAGTTTCGAAGAAAAAAAAAGTGAGCAGCAGCCTCGGGATGGCTGCGCGGGGTATAAGCAGCGGGGCTCGGTGAAGACGCGCGCCGAGGCGGCGACACCTTCCTCAATTAAAGCAATTAAGGGCAGCGATGATGGATACGCCGGCGCGCGTCTCTATCCGCGACGCAGCCTGATCATTGGCTTTACCCGGATGCGAGCCGCCTTTCAGCTACGGCTGACCGCGCGCAATCGCCGCGGCTTTTCTGCGAGAAGGCGCCGCCTGAAATCCGTAAATGATAATAAAAAAATTTGCGATACCATCTTTTTTATCGGGTGAGGTCCGTATTTTTTTTACTGTGTGTTGGAAAAGTCGCGTGGTCGCCGCTGCTTCGTAAGAGGTAATCAATGATGTGCGCGTCTTGTTCGTTAAACAACTATCGTTATCGTCGGGCTTGTACGCATATTTTTAATGGAGAAAAAAGGCAAAAGATTGCGGAGTGTAAATTGTAATCCATTGAGATTAAAGAACATTTTCCTGAAATTCTAAAACTCGCAGATTAAAGGCAGATAAATAAAACGTAATACAATAATAAGAAACGCCCGAGATCGTCTGATTTATGATAATAAGAGAGGTAAGAAAACATATTTTTTTTATGTAGCTCCAGTGTTTGTACTTTATTAATTTGACTGTTATTTGGAAAAAGGATTGTATTTGTTTTACATAATTAAATACTTATTCAGGACGATGTTACCTTCTTTGATACATTTCGGAACTTTTTCAACCCGGAATTGACTTTCTTGTTTAAAAAATGTAAAACATTTGGATTCAAATATTTTAATACTAATGATTTTAACCGTCGTTTGGAATCCTTAAATTTATTAAGACATAAAATAATTGTGTAGCAAATTTAAAATAAATTTACGTAATTTAATAAACCCCGAACTATAATTCAGTAGTAAATTGGTAACATTCATTTATTTCATAGTAAAATTAAATTTTTCACTTATTCACCAGAACACACACTTTTATATTTAAATTAATTACCGATTTATTTTTTATTTACTTATATTTAGATATAAAATACAGTATAATCATTAAAAAATTGTACATAATAAAATAATAACTAAAAAAAGTGACTGCCGCATTATAAGGACATAAGTCAAAAAAGGTTAAAGGAAATAATCAACGTTAAAACTTTATTTATCGATAAAAAAAATGAGGCGACGTTTCTTTAAATAGATCGAAAGATAATAATAAGTATATAATCCGAAAAACATTCGATCGTACCCGCCTATATTTAGCCCAGTATCCCCGCACGCGAATCCAGATTGAAAATCGAGTTAAAAATCCCGACAAAAACAACGCACAAAAGGGAAAACGAAGCATTCGCGTAGGAATGCGCGGCGAGTTGAAAAACAGCAAAAAAAAAACGAAGAATTTCGATGAATTTTACGGCGGCCTTTCACGTCACCCCGAGAGCGCCACGGGCCGCGCGCGAGTAAACCGGGGCAAATGAAAAGTTTTCGCGGTACAGGCGCCGCCGGAGCTCGCAGCCTCGAAGGTGAGACGGAGATAAAGACGGGAAGGTCGTTGCCAATGATTCCATGCCCAAAGAAAGGGAGACCCGAGCTCTCCGCGCAGGAAGGAATGCACCGAATGCTGCAAAGTGGTAAGTGCACACGCGTCGGCAGGGGGGATGGGGGGGGCGATTCGCCGCAGCGAGTTTTCTCCGGCAACTTTTCGTAATGACGGTGCAGGTGCACGCGGCGGCAGCCTCTCGCGAGCGGATAATTCGACCGAACTGCTTTTCGGCCACTTTATTTGGCCGGGCCACGCGATATACCGTATTTCGCGCGAGAACGGCCGATCGCCGCTGTGCTCGTATGAAGAAAAGAGCCGAATTATGTTACGCACTTTTTTCGCGAGATACGCTGCTCAATTTTTACTCGAGGGGACGGGTGTACTCCAAATTTTAAAAAGAAATCGATTTGTTTTTGCTTCATTTTACTCGCTTCGGAATAGCATTCTTTCACCTTTGGTGAAGAAATTGGGCAAACTTAATTCGAGAATTAAATTATTTTTATGGTTACAAAGTGACATTCACTTTTAATAAGATTTTACAAAATTTGTTTTTTATTTGTAATACTTTCGGAATATTGAGTAATGCGACTTACAAAATGCTTACTTTAATTTCAAAATTGTCGTTTAAATTCTCATTTAAATTATCATTGTTAAAAATTAAATGCCTCGAACAAATTGATTGATCCAAAGCACATTTCCTATGTTTCATTTATGTAGTTTACTTAATTATACACACAAAATTTACCCAAAATTAATCTTTCGTTCGATTTATCAAGAATAAGAAAACTGCGCAATATATTAAACATTTTCTGGGGGTTTCCCCGCAGATAATGCACAAAACTTCGATTTACGTACGTTTTTTAACAAACTTTACTGTACGATTTATTTCTATCCTAGCGTATTATTCGATAAGAAGAAACAAATCTAAAAAGTTACGATTGTAACAAGATTTGGAATTCATTTTATACGCCTTACTGCATTTTCTTAACAGCCTATTCTAATCTTTGATTTGCACTCTTGATATTTCCATAGTCTTTTTAGTCCTTAGGTTTAAAAACATACGAGTTAAGAAAACTAAACTATCTATACGATTGATACGTAAAGTAAAAATTGAAGTAATCATGATTATTTTATATCAATATTTTCAATTATGTAAAAAAATTTTATTAGATAAGTGACTAGCCCAAATTAAAACGAAAAAAGTTCAATTATAGTTATAAATTACAATCTTATGTTTGAAAACGTTTCTGTAGCTTGTTCTCAAAATAAAAATTTTAAGGTATATTTTAAAACACTATATGATAACACTTTATTCATTATTACATCATTAATTGATGGTCTGAATATTTTAAAAATTGAATATTGTAAAAAGAAATATGTTGATGCACTTTTCATCCGAAAATTCAACAAAAATTCCACAGAAAAAGAATATCTGCTAACGAGGGAAAATTTTGTTCCCAAAAATCTAAAAAAGAACTCAGATCTTCAAAGTTTGAATTGGGAAGAGAGCCTTTCTCTCCCGAGTGCCGCGCGCATCACGCACTTCTGTCATTTTTGTCCAAGAACTTTTAAAAAATGCGCAAAAGTTTTTTTATATAACGAAGCCAAAGGTAGCACGCACGAAAATGAAGCTTTTATATGAATAATGGAGAGAGGTAAATGAAAAGCGGTACACGCCGCGAGAGGAAGTTTGAAAAGAAAGGAGCGTAGCGCGCGAGAGAATTGAAGAGAGAAAGAAGGGGAGCGAATGTAATTAAACTAAAAGTAAAGCGTCTTCGGAGATGAAAGGAAATTAAGTGTTTCGGTGTGTACGAGGGAGCGGGAGGGGGGGCTCGCGCAATGAACTTAAGGCAAGGCCGCGAGACAGGAGGAGGTATACGACGTCGTCGTCGCGCACTCGACTAACAGGTGCAGCGACGCGGCTCCCTATATAAGACTTTAATCTGAAACTCTGTTTGCCGCGTCGCCGGGATATACATATATCTCGGCGTGACCGGGCGAATAAAAATGTAAATCGCCCGGGGACGGAGGGCCATTTGAAATGCAAAACGAGCCGAAGATGCGACTCGCTTTTCTCGCGGACTATTTTCTCTTTCTTTTCTTTTTGTGAATAAAGGCCAAAGAAATTTTAACGCCCTCTAATTAGCCCGATGGGGTGTGGGTAATGCCGATCGCGCGTTTCTTTTTGCCGGCGGGTTTAAAGCAAAGGTGATTATCCGCGGGATATTTTATCAAATGTTATTGCACTTGCGTCACTTTGAGCTTCTAATGATAAAAGTTCTTTCAACACCTTGTGAATAAGCCGCGCTCAAAGCGGACGTTTACCCTGGATATATTAACTCTACAGGTATATGCGTTGCGTCCATTCATTTCCTCGATGCTTAAATTTGATTTTTCTAATAAAAATGTGTTATCCATTCAATTGCTGGAACTCGGAAATTTTAAAGCTTCCCGCTAATGCTAATTTTGTTTGCTTGACAATAATTGATCCTTCATGTTTGTTTATGGATACGAAAATTTTTTTTCAATAATCGTAGTTTTTATTTAATGTAATAGAAATAAAAAAACTTAATTAAAGAATTAAAGCCTGAGCAATAAACTATTTAATACATTTTTTATTGCTTTTTAAATTAAAAATTAAAATAATGGAGCATTAAATCTTTCAGGTTCTTTCTACACTAGCTAATGAATTTGTAGCTATTTCTATTTTCGTAATGGAATAAAAATGTAAACAATTTACTTCATATCCGATGAATCATAGTAATGTAGAGCACATGCGACTTAAAAATTACGACTCTTTTCTATTTATTTCAAATAAATAATCAGTTATCGGTACAATTATTAAAAATGTATAAATAAAAAAATACTATTTTACTTATATTTTACTCAAACTAGAAATTTCTGTGAAATTATCTTCGACAATACTTGTCACGCCAAAAGTATTGATCGAAACGAGCTGGTGACATCACCACTTGGTTTACATTGCTAATAGTTTCAGCAAAAATAAATTTGTTAATTAAGGCGATAAAAGTCCACGGTCTGATGATTTTATGGGTGTAAAGCGACCGTGATACATAGTTATTTTAAAATTTGTATCGGACGATTGACGAATCAAAAGATTTTTGTTCTCACTCATTGGCGAACTAAAAGAGAATGTAGACAATTATTAGTTTAAATGGAATCCAAATTGCGAGTGTTTCAGTAACTTTATACTTAATCATTTCATTTGATTTTTTTTGTTTGATTACTTAATGATTTTCCGCATTCAGATTAATTAATCCAAAACAAATTTTAAAATTAATTTTAAATATTTTTTTTTTACCGTCATTGAATATAATAGGGATGTTGTAACGGTCTGGTAATTGGGGACTAAATTTAAAATACTCAGATATACAGATTTCAGAATCTTAAAAAAAGATATTTTCTCTTTGCATGCTTTCATGCGGTTTTCTGCAAAAACGTTGAATAAGCCGTGCACAAAACGCGAGTTTTTGTTTCCATCCTCCCTGTATGAAGCTCTACATTATCACAATTTTAACGGAGCTTGGATGTAAAGGAGATTCTTACTCTTTAAATTAAATAATTCTCTGAAAGTACTAATTAACATGCTCTAAACCGCACTAATTGTTATTATAAAATAGGCATTAAATTTCATTTAAAAAATATTTAATTCACACGCTTCATTTATATGCATATATGTTTTGTCGAATTTTGCTTTCCCGAATCATTAAAGTAGTCCTCGCAAGCTGATCTCATTTTTTCCTTTCTGTATACAGACGCCACGGACAAGAAAATTCGGCTCTTACGAAAATCACGCCTGGTTTGTACATACACTTGTTGCGTATACACTATATTATATCTTCTAAATTTACCATGGCAAATGGCAGTAATCTCCTATCTTAGATTATGTTTCTCCGAAAATTGTTTTACTCATAATAGAAAACAACTTTCTAAAGTTGAAATAGTGAAAATATCACTAATTTTTGTATAGTAAACACATTTTCCACTACTAAATTAGTGAAAAGTTAATCAAATGAAAAGACTGTTTGAAATTACACTACTATTTTTTAGTAAGTTTTACTAATTCTGGTAGTGTATAGATCACTATTCACTACTGCAATTAGTGCATTTGCAATGGAGCACTTTTAACTAATCAAATTAGTCATGTGCACTAATAATGTGATATTGCACTATTTCAACTTTAGAGAGACTATATAAAGAAAACATTTTTCTAGATTACGTTACATCCGACTGACGGAATATTGAGAAAAATTAACCACACATTTCTTTTTAATTTTTATAAACACGTCGCAGGTTAAAAATTAGAGAGGAAACGTCACCCCAGGGTATTACATCTATACAGTCACCTACACACCCCAAAATCGTGACGTTTCTTGCAACTTCAACGTCCGACATCTTTATCAGTAACTCAACCCACGAGAGGATACGGCAGCCGCGAGGAAAACGCTCGATGCGGCTCTTTGCGCGCGGAGCCGATAATGATTAGCTCCGCGCGGCGCGATTGCAGGAGCAAGAAAAAAAAGAAGACGCGAGTGGCGACCGCGGGAAAAAGGGGGAGGAGGAAGGAGGCCGCCGCCGGCGCCAGCACGGAGAATTCCCGCGCACGCATTAGCGCCGCGCGATCTAATGGCATCGCCGGCTCGTTAGCCGCGAGCGCCCGAGGAGCAGCAATCGAAGAAGATTGCGAGCGAGCGTGGAAAAACGAGGAGCCGTGAGAGAGAGAGAGAGACGGCTAACCGGAAGAGACGTGCGCTCCCTGCATGGCGGGGGCAGGCGTCGCACCGTCGTCGGCGAAAAGCGTAAGATGAACACTCGCCGGCGTTTCGTATAACCGTTCACCTGCAAATTTTCCTCCAATAACGGCGTCCTGTCTTTTATTTGATTTATTAAAAAGCAAAAGGTATTTAATGACGTTTTTAAAAGAAAAAGAGTCTACCTTTAAGGTGAGCGATATCGTTTGATCAATTTAAATTTTATTTCGAATTAAATATTCGATTTTGAAAAAAATCAGCAATTATTGTATACGTTTTATCTAGTAGAGTTTGATGATACATTCGCTAGATTAAATATTTGTTTAAACAAACACAAAATTCAAACTTTGTTTTTTGGCGGGCACACTTTTTTCAGAAAATGGGTTTATTTTAAGAAATATTACTTTTGGCTTTTGAAATTTTCGTAAGCATCAAAGACACCAGTCACGGTTAAAACCCGAAAAAAAATTTATTAATCATTCCTGATTTTTCTCTAAATAATTTTAAATCTAAAAATGATTTCGAAAAACTGACATACAAATATCTTACAAGTCCAATTAGACTTAACAATTTAATCAGTGAGTGCCTCTTGGTAACATTTGTTCCTCTACGACCGATAAAAACTTTTGATTTATCAAATGATATAAAAGAACGATAAATTCCATTAATACAGTATTAAAAATATTACTATTTTTGTTTTTAACAAATAAATTAACTTATGAATTCGTTTTAGGGTCCACGTGACTGAAACTTTACAACGAGCGGTTCTAAAATTCTCACATTATTTTTGGATTACTTACTTTTCTGTCACCTAAATAGAGCACAATAAAAAAGTAAAAAAAAATTAACAATAATTGAATCTAAATAAATCAAGTCACTTTTCAGTTAAGTATTCATTGCGTATACTTCAGTTTCAGTTGAATTACACATTCAAACTGTCAAGTACCTATTTATTATTGCTCCATTTTCGCAATTGTTTATTTATGTTTAAAATCTTACGGGGATCGATTAATAGTTCTTATTTAATCCTTTTACATGTAGAAATATCTCCTTTTGCGTACTTCTCGTCCGCTTCAAGAAACTTATTCGCATTCAAATATAGGGGTTTACTCTACGTGCAATAGATTAGGGAGACTTTGCAATACGAGTGAAGAAGACCCTCATGAATTTCTGACATTATTGGCGTTATCGGAGTATTTAAGAGTTCTTTTCGTTCCTTAACAATCAAATTTTAATCTACTCTTATAATATTGTTTTATTACGTTTTATATTCATATTTTCTTTATTTTAAAGTTTTTCTAAATTTTACAATTTCTAAAGAAATAAATAAAAATGTCTATTTTTCCAGATTGAACGGTTTTAACTTATTACAGCTGTTTCACTGCAAGCTCCTTTTATCTCTGATATACGATTCATCCAGATGAGCATACTAAATAACGAGATTAATTTAACAGATTAATTTTAACAGATTTTCTACGCCACCAGATCCTCGCTGCAGCAATCACATTGGCGATCGTCGATTCGGAAAAAAGTTGTAAAAAAGGAAGCCCCTTTATTCAATGCTCGCTCGCTCGCGGCTCGATATTCCCCCCGATCTCGGCTTTACTTATCTCGCACGCTCGCCGGATTTTTACGAGAGGGTGCAGGGAGGCGGCCCTCCGCGCGCGCTTCGATTGGATTTTCGAGCGGACGGACTTCGGGGCGCCGTGTGCATAGCGCGCCCGCCTTAAACCTCTCGAAGCGGCGCGCGGGGATGGGATGGCGTGTCCCTCGAAACGATGACAAAGTGCGCTCGCGAGAGCCGAGATCCCCAGATTGATTATACGCGTATTGACACGCGAGGCGCGCGCTGCTATATCTTCGCCGCGCCGCTCGGGAAAAAGTCCCGCGCTCGATATTATGCCCCGATAACGGCGCTTTTCAACTCTATCCGCCGTGGTTCCAATAAAAATATTTTATTTCACCCGCACGCTTCGCCGCGTTGTCTGCCGGATTTAACGCTGCGAGCGATGCAATTAGTTGCAGCGGCTTGAAAAGCTTGTCTGTAAATCTGCGGAAGGGGTTGCGATGGAAAAACAATTTACTGTATTTGTTAAAATTAAATTTAAGTTGTAGTTCGTTAGTTTTAGTTTGCAGTTGCGGGGGCTTATTCATTCTGTGTATATAATCACGCGCCACTTTGAATAATTGATTTTGCAATCATCTTTTAATCACTTTATAATTTCGTCATCGTAATTACCGATTTCCGACATGATTCTGATATCAAACATTAATTACTACCGGCTAAAAATAATCTATATATTAACTTGTTGTAATCAGTAAAAGTATTTAGTATTATATATACATTTTCGCATTTTTTATCTTTTTTAAATTTCTGCGCAGTAAGCCTCGCACCTTTTTAATTCGTGCAATAACTCGAGCGAGTTCCAAAGTGATAAATTTGTTAAATACTCTCGTGACGTTACTCTAAAATTGAAAATAATTGAAGTGCAGCTTTAGTTTTACGCAAATTATTTGAAATGAAGAATGATAAATTCATTTTTGACCCAAGTTGTAAAATATTCGACGGACTGTTCGAATTCTAATTATTTAAAATCTTACACCGAGTAATAATTAACTCGATTTATGTACATTCATTTAGATAGATATATATAAGCTCAACACCTCATGGCTACTTATAGGTACTACTCATGGTTACTTATAGGTGTAGGTACTAGATAGGCATTCGATGAGGCTGCTCGTGCTCCACAATTTAACTGTTGTAACTGATTAAAAAAACGTATAGTTACTGAAAAAATTCTTGTAATCATTGTAATCAAGTGTAAATATAAACTATAATAATAATAAACGTTGATATTCTTTTGCTATTTCCGTTATTTTTATGTTTCTACATATCCATATTTTATACAAGAACACGACAAAGTGGAAAATGCAAAAAAAATCGTAACTAAGCAAAATCTTTTATTTTAAGAGAAATCATATTATAAATTTTGCTAAAATAGATCCTCTCTTAAAAATTAGATTAAATTATTCCGCTTGGTCTCGATCTCTGCTTATTAAAATTAGCAATACATACATAATAAACGGTTTAACTATAGCTCCATGATCTCAATGAATATTACACTTGTATTTTAATAAAATATTTTCAGTTCATGTTTGCGAAAAAACGTATATCTGCGTGAAATGCTGTGCAAGAAAGCATTCCAGGTCGTCGATGAAAAGAGAGAGACTAACCTTTCAACAAAGCGTAATGCTATATCTGGCGTATCACTGTTTCTTTCAACCATAAGTATATTAAATTTTATAGTATGAATAATTCATTTTAATATACTGTTATTGCAACAATTTCAAGGTATAGCTTAAGATGTTTAATTCATAAAAAAGATTTAAAGATTTCTAAAGTGCATCTGGGAAAATTCTTTTTTATAAGTTGCAATCTGTTAAAAGAAGGAACAAGGACTCATTTTTGCATTTTTATTAAATTTGAGATGCTTTCTTTTCTCTTGAATGTATAAAAGTATGTATAGAAGTTTTTATTGAAAACTTGTTCGGGAATGATATAAAAAACGGATACAATCGTACACAATAGAGTCAAATTAAAAATTTACTTTAGTGAACTAATTACTTTACACGAGTAGAGTGACTCAATTTCACTCTAATAGAGTAGGATCTTATAAGTTATACGGTCTATCCTTATTCTTCACTTTTAAGTGAAAAAGTCACTCTACTTCACTCTAATCGAAGGAGTCCGCTTCAATCTATACCCTGAAAGAAAAGCTTATTTTTACTAAATAAATTTTACTTTATTTAAGTAAATTTCAGTTGATTCAAGTAAATATTACTTTAATTGAAGCAAATGTTACTTGAATTAAGTAA
>UXGC01002262.1:0-12844 GCA_900480045.1 Eurytoma adleriae
ACGAGAAAAAACTTGTAGTGTGAGTGTGCCTCAACATTTTTTTTAATTTTTTTTGAACCCTCTAACGCGTTTTTTTTTTGTAGAATTGCTCATATCACTGAAGTTTTAATCGGTCCGATATTGGCGTCGGTAAAGTAGAAAAGATATGGTAATATGCGTACATGAATGGTGGACTCGTGACAGCTGAGCCACCGCGCATGCGCACTGTTGACTATAAATTTCTGACCAAAATCTAATCAGCCGGCTGTTTCAACTAGAAAAGGTGATCAATTTTCTACAGGTGTAGAAAATGAGTTGCTGCCGCATATAGAAATACAAAATTTTGGATATAATGGAAATAAATGTTTAGAGATCTATAGTTCTAAAGTTTTTGAGAATTGGACCTCAATAGTTGGCAGATGTTTTCCGTAAACTACATCTATAAAGTGCGAGAATGTTGTGATTTTCCCAGATCGAACAGTAGTATTTTGTACACGAAGTGTTAAAAGAATCTTTTATTTTCATGTACATATTCCTTTGCAACCTAATTTTTGTTCATAAGCAAACAATTTCTTAAAGAAATTTAAACAAACTTAAGTACTTTTTAAATGAACGTAATACGAGTAACTAAAATACACTAAAAATATTTTATCTTCTGCAAGAAATCCTTTTCAGTTTCAAAACAGAAGTACAATAAAAGAGAAACAACACACAACTAGAGTCTATTATTAAGCATAGCTTTCGCTAGCCATTGTAACCTCAGCAACTTCGAATTCCCCATTCAAAATTTATCCTCATTGCCAAACAACTCAGCAGTTGAAGCGTTCAAAACGAAATTTCCCCAAAGCTGACAAACCCCCTTCTATTTCCCCCAAAAACGAGCGGTAAAAAAAGGAGAAGTAGAAAACCCGCAGAGGCCGCGACTTGACTCGCTAAGCCTCCTGACTGCGCCTAGGCGAAGAAGAGGCCAGGCTCGGCGTGTACACTCTAGCGGATTCGCGCCTTTCACCGCGAGAGAAGCCTCCTCCGGCCGCCGCCGCAACGAAAATGGGACAATTGAAAATCTCGCGCATACGCGCGCGTTACGTCGCCGGAGTCAATGACTCCGGCGCTCCTCTTCCCCCCTCCTTCCTCGTCTTCTCATTTTATTCTTCTCTTTTCCAATATTTTGCACGGTAAATAGGTGTGGTTTCTTTGCTTCGACCGATCTTTCCCCATTTTTTGTTCCGTCGATTCGCGGGGTCGACGATTTTTTTCGCGAGCTGTCGCTTTTCGAAAGCGCCGAGAGGAAAGTGCGCGCAGTCTTCGTGGCGATGCGCCTCGTTAGAAAATGAAATGCCTCCCGGGAGCATCATATTTATTTTTTCTAAACTACCGCGGTTTGTCTTCTTCGAAAAATCGAATCTTTTCCTAGTATCAAATGGACACATTTATGTCGATTACTTTCCATTACTAGAGTTTTTATTCTGATTAAGAAATTCATCGCACTCAATTTGGTTTAACACCTTTTAATATAATTCAGAGAAACGCTTTAAATGCCTTTGAATATGTTTTATTTCTTCTTTTTAATGTGCAATTAATATTTTCTCTAAAAAAAGATTCGTAATACGCTAAATACGAAAAAAAAATAAAAAAATAAAAAAAAATAAAAAAAAAAATTAAATTAAAAAAATAAAAAAAATTAAAATTAAATTAAAAATAAATTAAATTAAATAAAAATAAATTAAAATTTATTTCGTAATACGGTTGTCATGCATTTTAATTTTTCAGATTAAAAAATAAATCAGAGGAGCATTTATTAATTAGAAAAATTAATCTTTACTTCAGTAATCTTTAAAACAGAAATGCTTTGTTTATTCAAATTGAAATATTAAATCCATATGAAAACTTTTTGAATTTTGGCGCCATTGAACTGCATACTTACTCACTAATCAATCAAGAAGCTTCTTTGATATTTTACAATATCCTGCCATCTATTTTTAAACATAGGGGAAATCGATAGGAAAATGCACTCGGTTCATGTCCTGAACTTCTCTCAAATTTTGCAGAATGATTCTTTAATGAAAACAAATGCCCTGGGATTTTGTCCCGTCGAATCTGGTAACAAAAAGAGGGAACCTAATTCAAAAATCTAGGAGAAATTTGTGTTTCCGAAAAGATTAATTACTCGCGAGCCAAAAGTCACGTAACAACTCATAAAAAAGCAAAAATAAAGAACATAAAAGCTACAATTTGCGACTAAAAAATCTTGGTCAGCTTTTAAATTATGCTTAGTTAAAGTAAGGAAGACAATAAATAGAATAATGTTTACAATTTATCGGTAGAATAATGCGTACATTCAGTAATTAGTGGAGCAAGTTACACTAATTTTAGTGGTTTTTCACTTTACAGGGATTTTTTTTTTTTTTTTTTTATATAAGTTAGTCGCGTAAGCGACTTTGAGCTTGCAAGTAATTAACCTTTTCATAAACGCACATTTCTCCTAGATATTTAAAAAATTCAAAATTTGAGAGAAATCCAGGATCTCTGTCCATAGGATGCATGTACTCATCGTGTCAATTCGACTTGAAGAATCACCTACGCGTATATTAATCTTGGTTTATGAAGTCCTATAGTTAAAGGATAAAGTTATGCGCATTAGAGGAGTACTGAGGAGTACTAAAGCGTTAATACATTGCGTTCAATTATTACCCGTCGCGGGGCGTAGCTTTTTAAACATTCGTTTTCTCTTGTATGTTCGGGCTCATCATTAAAAGATCATTAGGCATTTTCTACAATCTTCTCGTTTATGAAACTATAATCAAAGTGTGCGGCGGGAAATAATCGCGTGTGCTTTGCCGGCCATTGTGCAGCCGGCAAAATCATCGCCATCGGCCGAACAGAGCAAACATGACGCTTCGAGAGTGGGTATATACGCGCTTGGATAACTTTTACGAGGCAGCTAAACGCAGGCGACTTTTTCTTTTACGCGGGAATAACATTTTATACTTTAAGGTTTCGAAATTTTGAATGTAAATAAAATTGAAGTGAACGATGCGGGAGATAAAAATGCTGCGGTGTGAAATTTTACACGCGAATTAAACTTTAATTCGCTTAATACAAGTTATTACGGTTATTGCGATGTGCATTATGTTCCGTTAGTTGTCGTGTGAAGACTTTTGAAAATTTTCTCGGGAAGCCTGCTATCTAAAAAGCTTCAAATGACAACCTCTGCAGTGAGTAAGAGTGAAAGTTCACTTTTCAGTTATTAGTCCTTGTTAAAGTTACAGTAATGTACACTGCTGAGTTGGTATAAATACTTTCGTCGTTATTGTTTATTTGACCGTAACAAAAGTTCATTCCTCAGCTGTATTGAAAAACAAGCTGGGGCAGTTAAATAATTTGTTGACGGAGAAGAAAAAAATATTATAAAAGAGAAGAACTGATAAAAGTCAACTATTATTAAAGATTTCTTGTTTTATTCAAAATTATGTGAATAATTCTACAAAAATAAAACATTTTAGCTTTAACATTTAAACATCGATGTGTAAATGTACTATTACTTTCGTTGCAGGAGTATATGTTCTCCGCAAACTAAAAATACATTAATTAAGAAGTTTCAGTAATTATAAAAAATCTCATTTTATAAAAAAAAAAAAATAAAAAAAAAAAAAAAAATTAAAAAATTAAAAAAAAATTAAAAAATTAAAAAAATAAAAAACAAAAAAAAATTAAAAATCTATAAAATTAAATGAATTCTTTTACTAAAATAAATAAAAAATTCTAGCTTTAACATTTAAATAATTATGTGCAAACGGGCTATTACTTTCTTTGAAGGAGCATGTTGTCCGCAAACTAAAAATATATTAATTAAAAAATTTCAATAGTTTATTAAACAATCTCATTTTATTAAAAAATAAATGAATCCTTCTACTAAAATAAATAAAAAATTCATTATTAAAACAGTAAATCTTTTGTAAACTCCTGTAAAGAAAAAGAATGAAGTATACAAAGTAAACATTTTTAAAAACAATATTTTAAAAAAATCTCATTTTATTAAAAAATAAATACAATAACATTCAACTAAAAATAAATAACAAACAGAAATCAAGCTTTCGCATAAAATTAATATACATCTGTTGTAAATTCACAGGTACCCAAATTGCTGAACTTCCGTGCAAACAGCAGGAAAAGCGAAAATTCCTTGTGCCGTCGTTCCTTCAAAAGCCGAGCGGCGACGGTGGCGTTAACCCAAAGACTCTGCGTGAATTACATAAAATAAAACGGTAGCCGGGAAACCAACGGGAAACCAGCCGTAAGTCCGAAGGCGGAAGGGACACTTTCGCGCCGCGGCGCGCCAGTGGGGGGGCCGAGGCCCCTTAGACGCCGTGGGCCGCCGGCGGACCCGAGTAGCTGGCGATCACTTTTATACAGATTCGGTACGGCTTGTTTTCGATGCGTCGACAATTAGCGAAAGCGTGTCGGCCGGCGGTGGCCGGCGTCGTCGTTGCCTCGGTGTCCGGCCCCGCCGTCGTTGCTTCGGTGTCCGTCGTCGTCGTTGGCGCGCTGCTCTCCGTCGTCGATTTCACCGGGCTTTCCTCCGGCGCGCCTGCAAATATTTGATAAAGCGATGTGGGTGCGCTTCTTCGTGGGGATACGAGCGAGAGCGAAATTTTCGCGGAAATCGCCGGCTGCAAGCGGCGCGTACGCTAATATTTGACGGGCATTCGAGATTTTTTTTTTATTTGATTAAGCAACTTTTTTTTTAGCGTGACGGTGCTGAGTTTTTTTTCGCGGAGATAAAAATCCATGGTTTATTTAGTACGGAAGTTACGAAAGTTCATTAATTTTATGAAAAATATGGATTAGTTTTTGAATAATTTTATGCTATGTTTGTTATTGAGAAGTAAAAATGTATTTTAATTGAGAAATTCTTAATTTTTAGTATGATACTTTTCTAAAGTATTATAAATTTAAATTATATTTTTTGAAAGTTTACTAACTTATACTGTGGGCTTATTGAAACAGATCACACGCGGTACCACATAAATTAGTGTATTAGAAACGGTTACCATATCGGTACCACAAATAGCAACTTCTCAATTTTTGTCTTGATACTTTATGTAGTTGCACCTTCTCCCGACATCGGTACTAAAGTTACTTTGTGTAGTAATTTTAGTTGGTCTATGGCTCTACTGATATAGTAGAGTTTCTGACGCGTCATGTGGTATCGCATGTTATCTATATCTCTGTAATTGTCTCCCTTATATAAAATAATAATTTATAAATTTATTTTATATTTTTACTTTTTTTTTATATTTTTAATTACAATTTTATTACCCTAAATGCATTAATTTATGAATCTTTAATTTTCGGATTACTTAAAAATCTAATAAACCTCAAAAGAAACATTAATTTAAAAAAAAATTTAAACATTGAACAATGCGTCCTTCAGTTGTATTTATCACATTCTTTCTCAGGGCAATAAAAACATTTTCATAACTTTTGAAAAATATACAAAGTTTTTGCACTACTTAACCATCTACGCGTATAATTTCTAAAATTTACGAGATACCGTGCAACTAGACAAAAAAAAGACAGTAAAGCGATAAAGTTAATTTTAAGAGTCAGTAAACTCGCGCCGGTGCAAGAAAGCGCGATGTTGTGCACACAAACGTTGAAAAAAAAATCCACAGCGCGCCGCTCCAAGTTTTCTATGCCCACTGTAATCGCCACGAATGTACTCACTTTCTTCACTTATGCCATTATAATATCTAGGACATTCGTATATTTTTTCCCCAAACCCGATGAAAAAGAAATGACACGCAATAGCTGTGACGGAAAGTCGTACTCCCGGGGCACGCGCGCATTGCTTTCTCCCGGCTGATTTTTACGCGTTCGCGGTAAGGAGTATGATTTCATTTGATTGTCGTGATTCGCGGCGCGCGCGCCACGGGAAAACAAAGAGGCGAAAAATTTCACCGACTCGACGTTTGTGCAATTAACACCGTCGCGATTGATTAGGTCGCGTTGATTACCCTCGTTGTCCCCGGCATTTTTCAATTTATTACTGCTCGGCGTGATTTTTAAGAGCAAATTACAGCGAAAATTACGAGGCGCTTTCCTGCCGGCGAAACTTGCGTTTTTAAGGAAACGCCAGTAATAATGTTTTGCGTTAGTTTCACAGAAATTGCACTTAGATAATGACTTTTTGTCAACGCGATTTTATAACTCATCGTTATTTAATGCGCTTAAATTTAGCGAATTGAAGATTAATAGAATTTAACAATTTCTTTTGGCGAATTAGGAGTACACTTTAGAAAGTTTCAAGTGTAATTTATTTAGTTGATGCTTGAGGGAAATGTTTCGTTAAAATGATTTTTTGTTCGCATTTTGCCTTTTTCAGTATTCAATGAAGAATTATTGTTTATTAGTTTTTTTAATTAATGTTTTAAGTGAAATTACTTTCAAAATAAGTAATTGTAAATTTTGAAGTGAATAAATTAGACTAAATAAAAGTTGTCATTAGAAAGTTTGCTAATGTCTTTAAAAAGTATCTAATATAATTCGCATTAAATCGTTCAATTAACACAATTACTCCAATTTATCGAAATAAAAACATTTTACTTTGTAAATATAATGAAAATTTATTCACTTCTAAAGAACCGTTGATCGCGCCACCTAATGGATTTCTTAAGCATAACAGAGTACGTCGGTCGTCGAGTGAATGATAATAATAGGATTAGAAAATTATTTTTGATAATTGCGTAATAATAAATGCCCGTAACCTATTTTTTCGATTATGCCATTTTTAAGTAATTATTGTGTTGTCCGATTCATAAATTTCTGATGTAGTTATAATTTATGTTTGTGTATTATCTTAGCGGTAGTGAATGCTTCTTTTTTGCTTTGTAGCAATTTGTCCTTTAATATAATGGTCATATTTGCATTTTTTAAAGATAACATTAATTTATATTTAACGCTATTGCAACCCATGATTTTTGTTACTTATCGTATTGTTATTTTTAGATTTTAATGTGCTGCTCACGATTGCTTTAGTTTTTCCTATATATCGCAGCTCACGAAATAGCCGGATGTAGTGCTGAGATCAATTAATGTTCTGCAGAGAGCTAATACAATATTTATATGGCATGCAGCTTCTCTCCGCGGTCCACGCTTTAGCAGATGTATATGGCATTCAGCTTCTCTCCACGGTCCGCCCTTTAGCAAATATATATGGCATGTAGCTTCTCTCCGCGGTCCGCGCTTTAGCAAATGTATATGGCATGCAGCTTCTCTCCGCGGTCCGCTCTTTAGCAAATGTATACGGCATGCAACTTCTTTTCGCGGTCCACGCTTTAGCAAATGTATACGGCATGCATCTTCTCTCTGCGGTCCGCACTTTAGCAGTGTATATGGTATGCAGCTTTTCTCCGCGGTCCGCGCTTTAGCAAATATATATATACGGCATGCAGTTTCTTTTCGCGGTCCGCAATTTAGCAAATGTATAAGCATGCAGCTTCTCTCCGCGGTCCGCGCTTTAGCAGATGTATATGCATGCAGCTTCTCTCCGCAGTCCGCGCTTTAGCAAATATATAGGGCATGCAGATTCTCTCTGCGGTCCGCGCTTTAGCAAATGTGTATGGCATATAGCTTCTCTCGGCGGTCCGCGCTTTAGCAAATATATATATGCAGCTTCTCTCCGCGGTCCGCGCTTTAGCACATGTATGTGGCATGCAGATTCTCTCCGCGGTTCCCGCTTCATCAGATGTATATGCATGCAGCTTCTCTCCGCGGTCCGCGCTTTAGCAAATATATAGGGCATGCAGCTTCTCTCCGCGATCCGCGCTTTAGCAAATATGTAGGGCATGCAGCTTCTCTCGGCGGTCCGCGCTTCAGCAAATATTTATGGCTGCATCTTCTCTCTGCGGTCCGCGCTTTAGCTTCTCTCGGCGGTCCGCGCTTCAGCAAATATATATGGCTTGCATCTTCTCTCTGCGGTCCGCGCTTTAGCTGATTTATATGGCATGGAGCTTCTCTCCGCTGTCCGCGCTTTAGCAAATGTATACAGTATGCAGCTTCTCTCTGCGGTCCGCGCTTTATCAAATGTATACGGCATGCAGTTTCTAAAGCAGCCTAATCTACTTGACAATCATGTTGCCTTTACACGAGCAGTCCTGTAAGAGGTTTTCTAGTGGAATAAACTCGGTTTGTCATGTATAATTTACATGACAGTTAAATTGATTAGAGCGCCATCTGTACAGTAAAAAAACTAACCTCTCATGTAATTTATTGTTACATTAAAGTTCTGTTGTAACTGTGTGAGTAGCCCTGCGTTAAAAAAACTTAAACAATAGCAAATCAGATGGTATTTTTTCTCCGTGTTCAATTGAATGCAAGTCGTTCTATTTTTAATTACATTGATTGCAGTTCCGTTCAATCAAAAATGAAAGTGACGATGACCTAATCTACTTAGGATCATATAAAATCAAAATCTGACAAGAAAAAGAGATTAAGTTGTTAAAATGAAAGTAGTACATTTTTCCAGTTCTTCTTCCAGTGCTACCGTAGCTTAATAAAAATTTAATTTACCCTTTTTCAACCTCCTGCAGCTGTAGCTGCCGCGTGAAAGCTTACCTCCTTTTATATGCTCGTAGAAAGTGTCCTCAATGATTCGTCTTGTGTGCTCCGTGATAAGGCCGAGAGACTTGCAGCGACGGTAGTCATTGATTAGCTCGTCAGTTATCCAGTTCAGGCCCGACGCAAAGGCTTCCTCGCAGGGTATATAGAGACCGTCGGTGTCGAATCTGTACTGATCGGATCGTGGATTCGACGCGATGCCACGCTCGATCTCCTCGACGGTGACCCCGTGTCTCTCGCACCGTAGCAGCGCCGCCTCGTTCGGACTTTCTGGAGAATCGTACGACTGGTACTCCACGTGGGCGCAGTTTACAAAGGCTGTTATGTCCAATCTCGGCAATGAGGTCGTGCTCGACTGCAAATTCTCCGGGATGCTAATCTGTGTGGTTTCGGTTTCTCGATCTACGAAAACAACCATCAATTTAATTAGGTTTCTCTTTCAAGAGGGAAATATTGCGACTGTCATTGAAGTGGAAATTTCATCACTGAATTCATGAAAAAATGTAAACAAGTCTTATATTTCTTACAGCTTAAACACCCACGACATGATGAAGATTTGACTAACAGGATTACTATTTACGTTGATGGGTTAATCAAGTAACTTTTTAATTTTTACACAAAATAAAATCATTAAAATTGAACTCAAATGATGGTAATAGTTTTATTAAAGAGGAGGACTCGAACGATTATATCAAACAAACTATCTTTGATTTGCAATAAACAGATACTTTATTTTATCAATGAAATTGTTGGTTTTGTTTACAGACTCTGAGAACCATATGAAGGAGAGGAATGAAAGAAAAAAGATCTATTTCCTTCGAGAAACGAGAACAACTATCTTTTCCTTACTTTGCATTAGTTGAAAGCTTCACATTCACTAGTAAGATTATGGATCTTTTTCTTTATTAGTATCATTCTCATTATTGTCCCATACATGTTCTTTTCCTAAATATGGTTTTGAAAAACAAAACGAAAATACTTAGTCACCAGAGCTTCAGCCAGCTATCAGTTTTTTTTGCAAAATGTATATTTTTAATAAAAGAAATGTTCATTGTTGGTAAGCATTAAAAATATTTTTTGTAAATAAGAGAAGTATGCTTCAACTGAAAGTGTAAACGTATACGTGCAAGTATCGCCACACGTGTTCAATTTACATAAAAACCCCAAAAATGTTACGGTATTATGCACACATTATGATAAATAATGTACCAGTAAATGGCTACAAATAATGCGCAATTTCTACCAGGGAAGCTATTACTCATTTACGTCGCTTTAAAAAAATTAACTGGGTTTGTTATAACTTTATTCATTTATAACTTTATGCAGAAAATACGGTTTTTCCTATTTTTATCAAATTGTGTAATTTTATAAAATTGCCAAAATTGAGTATTTTCTTACGTTTATATGTCAAAATTACATGTGGTCCAATTCTTTTGTCATTGCAGAAATATTTATTTTTGTTACAAGTCACGAAAAGTGTAATAAGATATCAGTAATCTAAATAACGTTTCAAATATCGAAGAAATTTGTTTTGTCATATATTTCTTTTTTTGCTAATTTAAAATTGCATTCGCACATACTTTTACATATGTATAAGCATGCATGAATAAATTCATAATAAAACCGATGTTCTTATGCAGTCCGACAATCATTTAGCATGTAAAACAAAACTAATCATCGACGAAAACATTAAAAATTATGGAAAATTTTTAACGTCAGCAACTGTCGTCCTAAGCGACAATCTACAACGATCAGAAAGGAAATAAAAGAATTTTGATGCGTAGTCAGAACCCATTCAAAGCAACCTTATCCATTCTACCGACCGGCTGTTTCCAACCACGCGCACATTTCTTCAGCATCGTGAGCATGAATAACATTTTCAAGTCGGTAAACACAACCAACCACTCCGGTGCATTCTTCGCAGCTCCTCGAAAAATCTCGATAGAAAAAGACAAAAAAAAAAGGAAAAAAAATTCCACGACTCGTTAACGACCAGTCCGCGGCGTCAGCGTTGCAGACAAGTGGCGTTGCATCATTGCGGCGAGACCACTCATTCTCGAAAAATTGCATAAAGAAAATTCGCGGCGTCGCGGCCGCTCGAGCAAAAGGACGCGGTGAACCCGCGCAAGATTAGCCGCCGCGAGAGTGACGTCGGTCCGTCGGCTCGTTTTGTCCCCTTATCAGCGGAGTGTGTCGCACGCGGCCATTGTATAATCGAGCCGAGAGAGATAGAGAGAGAGAGAAGCATTCAATCGAGTTGGCTTGTAATGGATTATCGAAGCTAATCTTGAGTTTTTTTTTACGATTTTGAAATGCAACGACGGTTCGTGTCATCGCGTACGTTGGATAATTTTTTTTCGGCGGCATTTTTTTTTATCGATCCGTAATACGTGGTTTCGACTTAGGTTCTTTGTCTCATTGCACTGGTGATCTGGGTTGATAATTTGAATTTTGATTTTCTCTCGGAGTTGGATTACAACGATTAGTGATAACAGAAATCGATCTTTAAATATCTTTGATACTCTTTTTTAATCTAATTTTATTCTTTGTTTTGTGTGGCGGTAAAAAAGATGGAAGAATATCGTAAAAATAACTCATTTTATCTTCTGCAATTGTTAAGCGTGACTTCAACGTATGCATAAAGCTTGGAATTTCATGTTTATATTTCAAACAATAACAAACGTCAAGTTTCTAAAAAGTTTTTTTTTTATTATAAAAAAAATTCTATTTCTGTTCTTATTATTTTCATTTTTGCTCTAGAAAAACTAGCGATTAGACTATGTCAACAAAGATGGTTTCAAAATGCATCAATGGTCTATCTTATCAAAAGAGCGAAATCAGTAATAAAGTTCATTTTTTACACAAAAAAATTCAAATTGTTTTTTATAAAAATCCACATTTACCATTAAACTCACGATTATCGTGACTATTAGAATTAGCCGTCTAATTTTGATGTCGATTACACGAACAGGTTTTTTAAGCGGACACAATTAACGGACAAGTTAAATGGCTCCAATTGCAAACAATTTAGAATGAAAAATAATTTGTTTGAGTAATAAAATATAAAAAAATAACAATAAGAAAATCTACCATGCTTTTATCAAACGTACAACATTATATTAAATTCCTGAGTTTTTAAAATTTCATTTATATAAAAAACTAATAATCGAACACCTACGTGCAAGTTAACTCAATCTTAAATAAATCGTAAAACTACGACCTCTAGTCTCCTCTACTCGACGCCTGAACATGCACCACCGTTAATGCAGCTACGTACCGTATTTAGCGAGGCTCTGGGCGAATCTACGCTCGATAAAGTCCGCACTACGTCGATCGACGGACCCTGCACGTTTGCACCTCCAGTAATCCTCCGTCAACTCAGGTGTCAGGTATTGGACTGCCTGGGTAAACACCTCTTCGCACTTCAAGTACAGATTCTCCAAATCGTATCTGAGTGTGCTGCGGTCGTGACGGACCACCCCGTTCTCCAGCTCGTCCAGTCGAACGCCGGAATGATAGCAAGTGTGCAACGCTTCCAGATTAGGGGAATTCAGGTACTTGCCCTGACGCACTGGTCTAAATCTCGCACAATTCACTAAGCGGGGTAACCGAGAGGGGAAGATTTCGTCTGTGCTTCGTCGGCGGCGAACGAAATCTGGTAAGACTTCGGTGCTGAAGAAAACACCAAACATTAATGAATAAGATTTTAGGATGAGTACGATGGACCTGACAAGGAGAGTGTCAGGGATTTGGGATGTGGATTTGAATAAAATTTTGAATAAAACATGTAGAATGATTGACTCATGAGGCTCAGCCTTGTAAAAGGGATCTAACGTCTACTTGTACACTGAGAAAAATTCTAGTAAAAATTACAATACTGCATAGGAAAGTGGCCACAGACATGTGTCATTAGTTGAAGAATTACCATCTTATCTAGTAAAATTTTCTATAATTATATTAAATTAAGTTAGACACTATTGTAAATTTTTCTAAATTTTTCTAAATTTTACTGATTTTTCAACTAAATGTCAGTCTGTGACGACTTTCCTAGGGGTAAAAGGTACAGTTGTTGACCCCCCTACAGTCATGGATCACAAGGGTAGTGATTGATCCCATTTCCTTAAGGTCATATACCAAAAAAAATTTTTTGATAAAATCACCTAAAAAATTTAAATTATAAATATTAATAAAATTTTAAAATAATACCATAAAAATATATTAAATTTTTAATAAAATTGACCCAAAC
>UXGC01002263.1:0-12843 GCA_900480045.1 Eurytoma adleriae
TAGAAAAATTACTATGTAGCCTGGGAGCGCAGCCACAGACTGCATTTAGTGAAAAAATTACCATTCTGTATTATAAAATTCTAGTAATATTTATTAGAATTCTAGTAATATTTACTAGAATTTCTAGTAAAATTTATAATTCAGAATGGTAATTTTTTCACTAAATGCAGTCTGTGGCTGCGCTCCCAGGCTTCATAGTAATTTTTACCAGAATTATAGTTATATTTCTAAAACTTTTTTCTCAGTGTATAAAATAAAGCCCTCATGAATTAAAACTCCGAAATGCACCCGGTTCAGTTAGCCGTGCGCAAAGGGCATCTGCGCATTCCATGCGCTCGCACCGATCCTCCCACCCCATATTCTTGCCGCTGCGCTACATCATCGTTTCGCCGTTAGCGACAACGAGCTGCTATCGCATCCATCAGTAGCTGTCCGATCCTTGTCCGCTACGCTTATCGTCCCTGCTAACATTTGAAAAGCCCGCGCGTGAACGAAAGAGAGTGAAAGAGAGAGAGAAAGAGAGATAGAGAGAGAGAGAGAGAGAGAGAGAAAAATTCAGTAAACGCTTGGCTAAAGTTAGCAGCGGCGACGAGCAATATATAACGATAAACCAGAGCGAGCGCACGCGGTTCCTTCGGACCAGCAGTGATCGTTATCTCGATTACTTAATTAATCTCATCAAAGTTTCATCTGACGAGACGGACTTCACCTTTTTGTTTATTATTTATCGCGTGATCGGCATTCAGTGCTCCGACGTCATAGTGCATTTTTTTTATAATAGCATTGGTTTTTTTTCCTATTACCCCTGTAAAAAAATTAATTATTTAATATATAAAAAATTAATTTATTTATTGTTATTTTCATATCTGTTAAAATATCACCGTTTTTGTGGCAATTTCTATATTGTTAAAGGTAAAATCGGTTTTAGTAGTTTGCAGATATCGACTCAGCCAAGACTGAAATTCAGCAGAAGTAAATAATTAACCAGATTTAGTGACTTTTTGAGAAGAAAATTGACTATAAATTTACGAAATTCGTGTCAGATAAGCAAGAAAATAATTCAAATTAATCTTCGGTCGTTCGATACTTTAAATCGCAGTTAAAGCGTGATTATTTAAAACTCAGATTCAGGTTGATAGATTACATATCACAATGCTTGTGAAACGTATGTGCACTGAATTCAAAGGTATTTATCCCTTATAACTATTCAGTTCTAAACCATATTCGACATTCAAACATTATGAGCACTCGATTTAGCATTCATGTACTGCCGATTCAACCATTGATCGTTTTATTAAGGTGCCTTTGGCGCCTTTCAAAATACTTAATAAATAATTTAATAAAGCAATAAATTTGCCTGTGTATGTTTACATATTTTATGTTAGTTTTAAAGCCTGGTGTACGAAACTCTTAAACAACATTTATTATTCAAAGTCAGTGCAATAGAAATGTACCCGCGTAAACACCTTACCTGCATGCATCTGCGAAAATGTTAATGCAAACGTAATCAGTGGTCATATCGTTAATAAAAACAATGTCCAATGCAGCGGCTATGATGAATAAGCAGAAGCAAGCCCTATCTCGAACGCAGCGCTTGAGGGGAGCGTTTAGAAATATGCGTAAGGATCCGCTTGTCGGCGGTATCGCAACTCTTCTCCGATCGCACTCTCTACGACAATCCGATCGTTTTGTTCACTTTTTGCAGGAGACCATCGCGGAAGCGGCGGGGCAGGAAGCGCGCGGACCGCCGGCGATCGGGGCCGCTCTTCCGCCTTAGGAAGCGGCGACCACTCCGATACCGTCGACGACCCCTCCACGAGGGAGGACATTTCCGAGATGTAAGTATAGGCGACGCTTCATTTACTGCGCTCTTTTCGTATTTCTTCTATTTCGTTGCACCTTCTTACCTGCAGTAATTATGCTTTGTTCTCTCTTTTTTCTTTTTATCAGGAATTTTGTTATAATCTATGTTTATTCAACTGATTTTTAATTTATTACATCGAATGTTAAAAATTTGTAATTTAACATTTCGAAATTATTTTTTATCCATATTTATGAGTTTTTAAATATTCTTGCAACCAATTCATATTTACGCTTTAACGATTAAACCATGGTTCTTTGCTTCTTATTTAGGGTGCAGCAAAGTGTTTCCAGCAAGCCAAAGACGTCAAATATAAATAGGTCTGAAAGTTACAAGGAGCGGATACATCATAAGGTGAGTAACGTGACTCAATGCGTTTTGTTTCTTTGTACAGTGCCAATTTTCGACATTTTTTTAAATTGTCAAATATTTTATTTATTAAATTATGGTTTCTTTTTTCAGCGTCAGCTACGTGAAAAGCGAAAGACCAGTGACCCAAACCTCTCCAAAACAAAGTGAGTAGTGATTTTTTCTTCTCCCTTTTTTAAGACAGCTGTAATTTATAAAATTATTGATTTAAAAATTGAGTAATTGTGTGGCTTCCCAGCAAAAAAAAGTAATTACATTTTTTAGATTTTTGAGAAATTAACTCGCTAAATCTGAAAATGTGAAATTCACATATTAAATGTGAAAAGTCGTTCACACATTGAAATATGTGGACGTCTTTTCACATTTTCGCAGAGAATTTCACATTTTTAGATTTAGAGGGAAGGTTTTAGTTTTTTGTGTTCTTTCCCGAAAATAAAATGTCAATGTATTTTTATAGATTTTCTCGTAGCTTGCATTTTTGAATGAAAATCACTCTTCAACGATCTGCTGCCTACAGTTTATCTCAATTTTGATAAAAATGCAATTATATTCTTTTACCGAGAAGTCACAGATATAACATATCTTTGAAATATTTACCAGATTGATGGTTTGAAAGTAATCCCATTATAACTTTTGTAAACACATTTTTCATTAATTTTCCAACATACGATTATTGGCGAAACAGTAAATTTGTGGACTAAATGAATTTCAGAATTTTGAAAACTCGTAAAGCCATTATAATTTATTAACCTTTAATCGATTTATTTTTAAAGGTAGGTAGGAGTTATAAACAAAATTAGTTTACAAAAAAATTAATCCCTCAGATTAAATGTTCACATAATGTGCTGGTGTTAAAAAAATAGATTATACGCGAATATTCTGTCATTAAGTAGTAACGCTGGTGATAATTACTTCAAAACTGGCGTACTTATGCTCCAAATCATTAATTTCTCATCAAACTCGCTGTAATTCTCCCATTAATTTTCGAAAATATCAGATTGCTCGATAACGGGAATTCAATTTGGGCAGTGGCCGCTGAAGTGAAATTCATGGTAATCGGTGCGGGGCGCGTTCTGGCTCTTCGCACCTAGTATACAGCTTACAGTACGTGAGTCTATAAGCTGCGGAATTTTAAATTGGCCAAAGCTTATCTCCTGCCGCCTCTTGCGCTGCATATGTAGCCATGCATTTCTCTTAGCTTTCTCTCTAAATCTCATCCAGTGAACGTTCACTGGATGAGATTTAGAGGGTTTACTACCCCATCCCGATCGAGTGCAATTAGTAGGGTTGCCAATAAGTATGCATGCGATATATATACACACATAAATGCACCTGCGCGTCATCGTCCTCCGTCTCGTTTTTTAAACTCGCGCGTCTCAGTTTCATGATGAAGAAACGCGTTCACGGTCGGGAAACTCGGCCAACTTATTTATTAAGGCTGTCGCCGACTTCTCGCGCTCGCTTCAGCGCGACCTTCGCCGGCTTCAGTTCCCGCCCTCGCCGCCGTCATCTCGTCCGCTCTCCGCAAACAGCTCGCGAAACTTCGACGACGCGCTGCTGATGCCTTCCCGGGGAATGCACACCAATCATTTATTTCAACTTCCTTTTCGTAACTCGAAAAAACTTCAATCTCATTCGCTGTAACTTGATAATGCTGAAATTTATTTACATTTTACAGCGAAATTCACGGGAAAATAATTACGAATAATTGATGCTGGGTACCATTGTTTAAAGTCTTCGTGTCACTAATAAACCGTCATGCTAAATGAAGTAACTGAAAACCAGTCGAATTACGTGAAATATGTCAGTTTTCATTAACCGAATTCTTCAATTAAGATCAAACATCGTTTAAATACAATCCCATTCGTTGTTAACAATACGAGGTTTCTTTTTACATACAAATCGAACAATGAACGAATATTTTTAATAAATATATCAACAATTTTCAAAAAATTCAGATTTTCACAAATTAATCAAAAGAACTACAATAACTGGGTAGCATTACAAGAAATATAAATGAACATAACGAATCACCCCCCTCCCCGATCACGGTTTGGTATACAGCATTTTCCAGGCGCCTCGCCCTGCCGTAAAAATTTATCGCGACATAACGACGTGACCTCCCCTCTTCGCCTCGACGGGCGCGCGAAAAAAAAGAACCGTCCCGGCACATGTTCGAAAATCGAAAATACAATTTCGGCTCCCCCTTCCTCTCGGCCTGCTATCTTTGATCGGCGACGCCTCTTGGTGCGTCGCGCGTTGTATACACCTCGTGACGTCGCACGAAAAAGAGCGCGCAGGCTCGAAAGACCGTGTGGCTGCACGTCAGCTTGCGAGAGCCTAACCGAGGCCTAAGCTCCCTCAGTCCGGCAGCCGTCGCCGCCGCCGTAGCACCGCGGAGTGCGCGGGCGCGAAAGCTTTTAATACGCCGTGTGCTGTGTGTGCGGGGCGCGTGTGCGCGCGGCCTGGCGATGCGCGGATTTGCGCGCCAGGTGCCTTAGCCAGTGCTGCGGGTAGCCGGCCGAGAGCCAATGGCCGGCGGAGAGAAGCATCTGACGTAAACGAGAAAAATGAAAAATCGCCTTTTGCGCCTTGGCAGCGGCGATCTCGCTTCCCCCTGATCCTCCTCCGTTTCTCGACGCTTCGCCCGGAAAGCCGCGCTCCCGGATAAGCGGTGATTTGCTGTTTACCTGCGCGAAATCTTACGAGGCTTTAAGTATGCGCTCGATGCGAAGTAAGCTCAGCCGAGACGTAGAAAGCTCAAGCGTTTGCGGGATGTGCGGAAAAGGTTCTTCGAGCTTCAGAGCCACGGGGCTACGCGGAAAATGCAGAGCTTGCGAGCGCGTTTCTTAAACTTTTTACGTATTACAAATAAATTGTTTACCGGACAGTCTTATAGGTTGCGCGAGTTTTAATTACTTTGGCTGAAATAAGAATTTGCATGGTGAAATCTATACATCGACCGACTGCGCGATGTATTTCTAGACGGCGAGCCAAAGGGGAACTGTTGTTCCGGGAGTTCATAAAAACGCAAATGAGAAAGTTTATAAATTCTCATCGCGCACGGATGTTACTGGTCATATATGATATCCACTCCCGCAATATGGTTATTGTTTAAATTGACTGAAAAAAGGCTACATCTTGTAGGCGGGACCACCTATACGAGACTTGGCACTTCCTCCTCCACGCGACTAATTTTAAAATAATCTTCGATCGTCACTGCCCGCTCCGGGAAGCCCCGCACTCGTCATTTCCAAGCAAATACCGCGCATTCTTAACAACTCCACTGCTAGTTTTTAACGTTTTTAAAAATATATATCGTTTTGTAAATGAATTAGCTATTTTTAATTTTTAATTTTATTTAAACGTAAACATACATTACGTAAAATACACTTGATCTTGCACACTTTATATTATTTAAATTAAATGCTGCGATTCGGTTGTCAGAACTAAAACAATAAACGCGCCTTCACGAAAGCTTGCAAGCTTTTAAAAATATATTTTCGTTTCGTCAGCATTATAAACACTGCGTCTGTTGTTACAGTTGAATTAGACAGATTTTTCCTTAAGCGCTTCTAGAGAAAAGTTACACTTTAATTCAAACTTATGGTCGCACGAAAGCTTGACGTGAAAGTTCACTACGCGAAGAAATCATATTTTGAAAGTGAAAATCCCCGAGAAAAAGAAGCGTCTGAATTGCAAAGTGACCCATATGAAAGAGCGAAATACTTTTTACCGACCGAAAAAGTTCACTGAAAGAATTTTCCCGTAAAAATTACGGCGAAGCTCACCTAAAAAATTACAGGAAAAAACGTAATTGTGGGACGGTTTGCCGTCTTGAAAATTTTGCCGGGAAAATCATCGCAAATTTTATGTGAAGCTTGCACGATTCAAAAAGCTCCGAATTTTTTAAGGGAAAAACTTCGTAATTTTTACGGGAACGTCACCGTAATCGTATCGTGCAAGCTCCGCGTAAAATTTACAATTTTCTCGTAAAAATTTCCAAGTTGGCACCGTCCCACGATTACGTTTTTTCCCATAATTTTTACAGTGAGCTTCACCGTAATTTTTGCGGGAAAATTCTCTCAGTGTAGGGATACTCGATCCACTCGATAAGCCCTCCACTCGTGCATAAAAATGAAACAATATAAATAGATATAGGTGTCGCGCATGGTAAATCTTGACATCGCAATTGAGAAATTGGAGGGAATAAGAAGCGTGATGGTACAGCTTTATTGTAAAGTACGTCCCAGATGATTTGGGAGCGAGCTGTATAAAATACGAATTTAATAGATAATTTTGGGTTCGAGTGCACTTGTTTAAAAAAATTACGAAAAAGTGAGTAATTAAATAATTTGGCCGATTTTAAAACGAAAATATCTTTGCGAGTTTTTTTACTAAAATCATTAAACGAATTAAGACTTGCAAAAAGCCACCTTTCAGGTTAAATTTCATACATTGTATGCAAATTTTTTAAATGTTGACGTAACGATTAAAAAATCTACTAGAATACAAAAAATCGCACTATCTTTTCAATCTCGTGTGTATTCGCAAAACAGCTTGCTTTTATTTATGAAGTGGACGAAATAGACATTTTCCTTTTGCAATCGACCACATTGAGTTTCAAAATGTACCTGTTTCTTCGAAACGTTCACTGTGCAATACTTGTTTAAACAATTAATGCACTTCAAACAACAAGTAACCATTACGACGCGAAATTAACCAGTACATTCGTTTTCGTAAAAATCACCTCTAAACTCCCAACGGGAACTTTGTCCGCTCCCGGACTAATAAGACTGGAAAGGAAAAAAAACGAAGGCTCGGTTTTTTCCTTGGGGAATTTATTGATCGACGATAAAGCTGGACCTTCTCTCTCTCCCTCCCTCCCTCCCTCTCTCTATTTCTTGTTCTCGCTCCTTCTTTCTTCGTCCTTGAATCCATCCACGCCGCCGACAAACACAGGCCTAGTTGCGATAGCTGATGACGTTTGTTTACCCCCCCGCGCAGCGCTCGATCGCCCTGCTTTTCTATTTTGTACCTATCCGACTCTATGTTCCGCGCGCGAACCCCCTGGACTGGGTAGTCTGGCGGCGCGTCGAACTGGATTAGTAGGTGTCCCGGTATCATACGCTGCGAATATTCCTTCCAACTTCGCCGTTCATGCACGACTGTAGGGAAGCCAGCCGATTCTCTACTAGCAGGTTAAAATTTTTCTGAACCGAGTAAAAATTCTAAACTTAATAAACATCTTAATAATAGTGGTAATACGTAAAAAAAAGTCTAATTATTATCATCTGTTAAAAATCAAATTTTTGAACATGTTAATTAAGACATCGGAAGACTTCGGTAAGTCGTTTGCAAAGTTTGCCGGGAAACTAATGCAGTCAATAAAGTTTTGATTTCGCAGCAATAAAGCATCTGGTATGCTTACAATGTAATTGATGTTCTATATTTCTTCTTTAAACTTTATTAACTGAAACAAACATTCTATCAAGTAAAGCTCTTCAAGCTCACAATTTGTTTAAAACACATTTCACCGGTTTGTACAAAAGAAAACTGTAGCCTCTGTTTACAATCATCTCTCAGCCTTCTGGGAGAAGTTCTATGTCATGGAGATTCTGCGGTGAACGGCCGAAACTCGAGTTATTGAAATCGTAAAAGCAGTGCTATTTCTCAGCTCCGCGAAAATCATAATTGAGCCCGAAGCCTTCTAAGACACCAGTACTGCAGTTCATTGGTATCACCTCTTTCGTCACGATCAAAAACTTATTGATTCTCAATTACAGCTTCCTAATGTGCAAGCTTCGCTTCTCGCCTCCACTGACGTTTGCGCACTAAACGAAATATCCACACGGTAACCGTTATATACCTCGTCGTGGCTCATATCCCGAGCGATGAGTTATTCAACCCAGGGTAAACCACGGTAAACTTGCGGTAGCTCTTGCATTCATTAAAAAGCACAACAATTTTACTTGTTCATCCATTAAATCGAGGCGTAATGCGCATATTTCGCGCATCTTTATGCGGAGCTTGTTGTTATTTGCACAGAGCTCGAACAATATTTCTTCTCCTCTTTGATTTTCTCAGATTATTTGATTTCTTCGCTTATATCTGCCTCTGAATTTTTTCCAATTGGTAAATCGAATCGCGATTGAGAGCAAGTATGCTGGCGATATTGCAATATTACGCATGAAGCTTACCCGATATTTACAGTAATGAATTTAATAAATTCCTACGGATAAATTTACATACATACGCTAATAACAAGGTAGTACATTGAAAACAACAAATTTACATCTATGCTAATACAAATCTTTAAAGTAGCAAACAGGCATTTGTTTTCTTCACAGAATTACCGCGCGGAGATAAAATGTTTGCATTAAAATGTTGCAAAATAAGCAAGGAGAAACTCGGAAAAGCACAAAAATGAGTACAAGTGACTTGTAAATTTTAATATTTTATATAATTAATTGTTACTTACACCGTGGTATTTGTCTATTTCTAGTATGCCCCTACATTGCCGACTGCTACCGTAATTTTTATCCTCGTCCGTGCAAAAACAGTAGCTAATAACAAAAGCATCTACTCTTCGCGCAGTGCGCAATGAAAAGATTGCGCATTCGCAAGCTCGCGAAAGCTCGGGTGCACGCCTCGTGGTGCGAAGCAGCGACCCAACAAAATGAACGTCCGATTGCAGGTGAATCGTGAAGTCGGAGCAGTGCGAAGGCGTTAAACAAGCTTCAGAGATAACGGCGTCGATTCAGCCGTCCGGGCGCCAATCGATCGCTTCTCTCTCGGCTCTTGTAGCAGTTGCGCCGGCGTTCTACGATATAAAGAGGGCTGTGGGATCGCGCGGAAATGGACGCCGGTGAGGGGAAAAAACGAGAATAATTGGGTCGTTGCGTTCGTCGCCGCGAAGAATGCGAGGTGGTGCACTTCTCAAGGACGCCCGATGTAGGGTAATTCGAAAAATTTACGCGCGCTCCTTTCCCCCTCGTGCGATCGAGAAGATTATTCCAATCATTTTTTCTCGTGAGTTCGATAATTCTAATAAAGGGGTGGCGCAAGAAAAATAAGATCCCTTTAAATTTAATTCAGTTATAAGTCCGCAACTGAGCGAACTTCGAATACGGGTACGTACACTGCAAAATAAGTGAATATTCACTTAGTAAATAGTAAAAGCAAATTCAGTTATATTCTGCAGTGAATATCCGCTTATTTTGCAGTGCACATCCTCTTATTCGAATCAGTTGCGGACTTATCACTGAATCAAATTTAGAGAGTAAACCTTCACTTTGCGTGTTTGATTTATTACTTAAACATTAAGCGGGCTAAAATAAAACAGAAAGTTTAAGTTGACCATAGTGATTGAAAATTTAAATTCAAAAGCTTCGAGTTTTTTTAGCGGACGTACGTTTTATTGCCGAGAGGAACAGGGGGAAAAAAGATGAGGGGTAGAAGGAAACGCCGAGGGAGGAAAATTAAATCGAGAGCTAAAGGAATAAAGGCGCAGAACGCGAGCGCGTGTGGGGAGGGCTTGATTAAAGTGACGGACGAAGGAGCGGCATCGATAAGGCTCGCCCCTCTTATTTCCTAGCGACGCCACTAAGGCTTCTCCTTAGTCCGGGCCCGCGACTTTCCTCTTTCTCCACCCTACGCAGACTCGAGCTTCATGACCTCCGCTGTCGAGCCTCTTTTTCATTTGAACGTAACACCGAGCCCGTGCAAGAAATAAGTGTCTTTACGCGTCACAGTATGTCGATTGCGCATTATTCAAATATTTTTAAATAATTACACGTACTTTTAAATAATTACGTTTATTAAAAATAGTTCAGTTTACTCTTTCAGTGTTCTATTTAATAACAATAGGCAACGGTAATAGAAAATGTACGCTTATTTTGCAGCCTATCAAAACCGAATAAATGACAATAAATGTAAAGCCGTTGCATTTTTGGACAGGAATTACAATCAAAAGAAACTGATATGCGTAAAACAAATGGTTTGCCACCAATAATCATATAGAGAGGGATTAAATTTACTCTCCAAAGGGCCGCTGTATTCTATCTATAACAATAGACAAAGATTTGTAGACAAAATCTAAAAGATGCTTAGTATGTAATGCGCCAATCGAAAGCAACACACGTTGGCAATAAATTAAAAATCACTGACTTTTTGTAGAGGAATTACTGCAACCTCAAAGGCAGTATGTCGCGCTTGCGTAAAGTGAACCGATCGCTACAAATTGAAGAGAGGCATTGCATTCGCCAAATGGCCGGTATGACGAGTAAACAAATTGTTAATTAAATTACCATTACCGAGTGGATGCTTATCGGCACATACCAGTCAATAAAGCGCGCGTTAACTTCAACACGTATTACCGCACAAAACGTGGCTTAAATAGCAGCTGCGCGCCCGAGTCCGTTCGTAACGTTATCGTATATCTAAACTTGAACGATTTTGGTCGCGCTTATTCAACGGCACGCGCATTGTTTCACGGTGGGTGAAAAAAAATCGATCGTCATTTCTAAAAAGCTACACTGAAAGAAATTTCAAAGCAGAAATGCGTGAAAAATTCCCTCGTTTATTTATAGCAACTACAATATTTATGTGTTATTAGCAAAGAATTTTTATTATTTTAGATAAGGACGTTGCAAATATAATATAACTCTGTTTAAATTAAAGATGCAAAAGAAACGGATGCTTATGTGATATCAGCGGTATGCTGAAAAAGCATGCCCCACTCCTCTGCTCCATTTTCAAGGGAACCCTGGCGATTTCAGCAAAGTCTCTCTTTCAAATGAGGTTCATCCACCGACGCGTGCGCGAATCGAGCGCACGCATTTGCCAGAATCGCAAAAATTCTCTTGCAAATAGAGCGAAGGACCGGGGCGTTCTCTTTCGGCTCTAGCGCCGTGCTGCAACAGGGAACGCTCGTAGCATTTCTCATCTCTAATCTTCTACGCCAAACAGGCAGCATTCGTTTGCTTGGGTAACATGAAAAACATTGGCAAATATTGTATGAATGTTGATTTTGCATTTTTGCTTTGAAATTTCTCGCCGCGTATATGAGGAATTCTACAAAAAAAACGCGTTAGAGGGTTAAAAAAAAATTAAAAAAAATGTTGAGGCACACTCACACTACAAGTTTTTTCTCGTTCTATGGGTCATTCAATAGGCGAAAAAGATGTTGAACCAACAATTTCGACATATATATATATTTTTACTGCTTATACACAGGGATTCCCATATAACGAAGATTTTTCTTTATATGGGAATCCCTGTGTATAAGCAGTAAAAAAAATATATATGTCGAAATTGTTGGTTCAACATTTTTTTCGCCTATTGTATGGCCCATAGAACGAGAAAAAACTTGTAGTGTGAGTGTGCCTCATCATTTTTTTTTAATTTTTTTTTAACCTTCTAACATGTTTTTTTTTGTAGAATTCCTCATATGTATTTATACCCTACACTAACACGATTTTTTTCGAAGCATTTAACCGATTAGTTTAAGAGCAATCAGCTTTTTTAAAAAATACACATTTTTGTAAAAAACAGAATAATCTTGATAGTTAATAGAAAGTTTTTTTTTTAAACATAGGTATTGCAGTTTCTTACATTTAAAGATTTTTTTGATGTTTGAATATTTGTAAAAAAAAAGTCAGAAAATGAAACAAAAAGTAATATTATAATATAAAAATATGAAAGATTCTGTAATGGTTTACAATTCGTTTAAAAATCGTAAGAAACGTAAGTTCGTTCATTATTTAAATCGTAAAAAACTGTAAAGAAAATGTAGAAATACAAAAAAATGTAAAGAAAACGAACAAAATACACATAACTATAATGAAATGTGAAAAAATGTAATGAAATGTAAGAATGTGTAAAAAAAATAGTATAATACTTTAGAAAAACGTAAAAAATTGTAGAGTAATTTACAAATTTAATCCTCTCTTAAAAAAACGATGGCAGGATGTTATGAAGCCTCGAAAAAACAGATTTGATTGGATAATGGTTAAACATCCGCACCTAACAAATGAACGCACCTAACTTCAAAAATGAAACAGCTACATAACCTGACATTTAGTCTGTTATATTTTGAATATAAATTAAAAAGAATTTCTGCCCTTCTGAAATAAAAAGGATTTATTGATAATTAAGTATTTTACGGAAATTTATGAAAAGTGAAGAGAAAATAATTAAACGCGCGAAGCGCGCTGGATTTACTAGCATTTAAAAAAAAGTATTAAAATATAAATGAATGCAAAAAGAAATTAAACAATTATAAGAAATGGCAACATAAAGGTACATTTTTCTACATTTATTTATTTTATTTTACATTTTTCTGCACTATTATTTTACAAATTCCTATTTTTCATTTCATTTTATTACACTTTAAAATTTCCGCTAGGGTTACAAAAAAAAAGAGCTTTTCGGTAGTGAAATATCCAGAACGACATAAAAAAACTATTTCACCATTAAGGAAATAGTATATTATGATACATGTGCGATAAAAGTGATTTTTGGACTCGTGTGAGTTTATCGCACTTGTATCGTACGATATTTTATAGTACAACGTGCGAAAACGCCAGTTTATCACATGCAAATTGAGGTTA
>UXGC01002264.1:0-12838 GCA_900480045.1 Eurytoma adleriae
TTTAAAGAAAAAGCGAGTGTGGCGTTGTAGCAGTTGAGCCGCCTGGTAGAAAGCGCTCTATGTTTTATTTTTTGTTTTGATTTCCCTTTTACTAAATCCCCCGTCCCCCTTTTGCTAACTCCCCCGAGCTAAATCGACCTTTTCAACACTCCGTGCGTAAAACAGTAGTTTTCTCGCACTTTGGACGTAGAGTGCGTAAACCAAGTGCTTTACGCACTCAATGTGTAAAGTATCCGGTTTACGCACGATTGATCAACAATCTTTTTATACATAATCTGGGCATGTCTACTACTAAATCTTACGCACACGTGTTAAAAAATACCTCACGTAACTAGCTTTGCGCACTAGTTGCGTAATGTACTATTTCCGACGTTGTTGCATAAAATATTGTTCGATACATGTGTGAAAATTGATTCTGGGACTCGTGTGATTATTACCCTCGTTTCGTTCGGGCGCTAAACTCACTTTCGCCCGAGAATCAACTTTTTCACAATTATATCGAAAACCACTATTAATTTATTTAATCGAAACCATAAAATTGCATTCGAAGAGATACACAGTACTTGCATACCACATTGAATAGTATATAGATACCCAGTAAACATTTTACTTGCTTCCTACTACAGTCAACTTTTTAAATCTATTAAAACTGACTCTTTAAAGTCTGAAAAAACTACGGAAAAACCAGTACAAATTAGCCATAAATCATGCATATTCTGGCCAATTTATGGTCAATTTTTTTTATAGGGTTAAATAGAAATCAACATTCGACAGTGAACAATTTTACCTACTCCTTATAAGTACATTGCTTATATTTTTTGAAATCTCGCGCTATTCACACTCGATACAAAAAATTTTAAAAAACTGCTGACGTCCAATTCACGCGGCCAATCGAAATGTTGGCCCTTTATCGCGGGTAAAAAAGTACTTCCTGCGCTCGGTGTCGCTGTACAAACGAATTCCAGGAGTGATCGTATCGCGCCAGCGCGCCACCGAAATGGGCCACGAACAAAGAGGCGAGAGGCCGGCGGAGGCGTCCGAGCCCGCGTTTCCCTCCCTAACGCGACAAAGGAGAGGGAAAACACACCAGACTTCTGGATTTTTCGCAGCCGGCGGGTGGGCCGTGTTTGGACTGTTTGGGTCCGACGTCGTTTTAAACACATTTAGACGTAATGACGAGCAATACATCAAGCAGTCAGCGCGCCGCGGGTGTCCAACGTCGACCGCTCCTTTCTTCATTCATCGCTCGCGCGTGCGCTTGTGCGTAATGCTTGTGTGTTAGTGTGTAAGTACGCTCGCGAGCGTGTGTGTGCGTATGTGTGTATATGTGTGTGTTTGTGTGTGCCTACTGTGTGTGTACGACACCTAGATAATATATATAAATGTGATAAGGTATAACCATTTTTCAGACGTCCGAGCATGCAGAAGGAAATTGGTGCACACGTGCCTGGAGAGGCTATCTTCTTTACTAAGTGGCTTGGGTGCAAAGACGATTTTCTTGATCGACCGATCGGCGGGCGGCTTGTTGATCTTTTATGGGGATTCGTACGGACGCCGCTGAATTATCACCCAATGCCTCAATTTTTTAATGCTATACTTTCTAATTAGTTAATGTAAATAATAATATGCTTTTTAAAAAATCTTGTTCATATTAAATATTTGAACTTTTTATATCCTTACGTTTACAATGAAGCGAAAGGGGGTTAAGGGAACGGGGTGGAGGCATAGTTTGACGCCATCACCTTTGCTATTACTGTTGTATCATATAAGTAAATAAATTAAAAGTCTAACAATTTTGGTTTTATGTAATTTTTAAAAAAATATTCTATTTTCCTTTCTCATATACTAATATGCCGAAAAAAACTTAATTAAACAAATTTAAAGCCGCAAATACTTCTAGATAATAAATAACTTTTTTAACAATTTGATCAAGATCTTATGGACTTATAGTAGAATATGTGCACATAATTCTTTATATACATAATTACTTATCGTAAACGTAGAAGAACATGGCAGGAGGAAATCTTGCGCAAACTTTTTCCTCAAAGACACAATGCAAATGAAGGTCAAGTACACAGACAATCAACACTTTTACAAATTGCATACCTAGTCACAACTGCATCTTCTTTACTGTCCTTCGAGCTGCTGTATTTTGGAAAAGAAAAATATTTTCTATAACTTCCTATGAATTTAAGTTTTTAACTAATTAGTATTTTTTAAAAAAATAATAAATTGACATTTACACTCTTTAAACTACAATAGCTAGAGTTCTAGTTATTGTTGTACGCATCACCTAATCCTCTTACGATGTAGAGACAACTCCTCAAGAAGCTGCTATTACTCTTTTTTCGATCAATTTCTCTTGTAACGAATATAAGCTTTTAATCTCAAAGTTCCACAAAAAAGAACAGCAAGTAGCCTGAAATTACATCGACTCCTCTTAAAAACGGATACAATATATCATCGCATCCGCGTTAGGTCAGCCGTGAAAAAACTCGCCCGCACGGATCGTCGCATGGACACGAAGAGATAAGAGATCGAAATTTTTTTTGAGAAACCGCTTGGATCACATAATCGACTGGTGACATTGATCGGAATGACTTCCTTTTACCCCCGAAGTCGAAGGGTATCGTTCACCTCGGCGCGAGCCCTGCGTGTGCCCGTGGAATAAAGAAGCGAGGGGATTGCGACGGTAGGGAGTACCTGGATCTATGTAGGTAGCAGAGGAGAGATCGGAAGATCTTCTCGGTAATGATGGCTCTATTGAATTTCTTGCACAATGTGATGTAATAAATCAGTTTTTCTTAGCTTTCCAATTATTTATACTAGAAAAATATTGGCTTTAAATATTACTTAATTTATTGTTAAACATTACTAAGTATTGTTGTTATAAAAATTTCACAATCTGTAACCAAAGTACCGTATTGTCTACACTGAAAAAAAAATGTTTATACACGGCGCGTAAAGTGCGTACTTTACGTCCTAGGGGCGTAAGGTAAACATTTTACGCCCCTCGTGCATAAAAATAGTATACGCACCGCAGGAGTAAGTAAAGACCGCCTCAGATCGCATGCTTGTCAATTACGCGCGATCTGAGACATTCTTTACTTTTACTCCCTACACTGAAAACAAATTTTGTAAATCCAACTAAAATTTTATTAAATCCAACTAAATTCTCCTTATTAAACCAATTTAATTGATTTTGACTAAATATTTAATTGAATTAACGAAATTTTTAGTTAAAAAACTATCATGTGATCCGCATGTGATCTTCACGTGATCTTTATGTGATAGTCACATGATAATCACGTGATTATTACGTGATCTTCATGTGATCGTCATATGATAATCACGTGATTATTACGTGATAGTCACATGATTTTCAAGAAAACAATTAGTTTAAATTTTTGTACTGAAAAATCACGTGATAATCATGTAATCTTCATGTGATCTTCATGTGACAATCGTGTGATAATCACCTGATCTGCACGTGATCTTCATGTGATAATCATGTGATTCTCATGTTATAATTACAGTGAAAAAATGTAATAAAAAAAAATTATTAAAACGCTTAATTCGAATATTTGGCGGCGATATTATGTGTTACCATCCGGATAATTTTTTTTATTACATTTTTTCACTGTGATTATAACATGAGAATCACACGATTATCACATGAAGATAGCGTGCAGATCACGTGATTATCACATGATTATCACGTGATTTTTCAGTACACAAATTTAAAAAAAATTGTTTTCTTGACAATCATGTGACGATCACATGAAGATCACATGAAGATCACGTGCGGATCACGTGATTATCACTTGATTGTTGCGACAATCTCACGCAGCAAAATCTCACATGATTATTATGTGACAATCATGTGATCCGCACGTGATCTTCATGTGATGATCATGTGACTTTTTTCAGTAGGGTTGCATAAAGTAATATTTACTTGAATCAACTGAAATTTACTTAAATCAAGTAAAATGTATTTAGTAACAATAAGCTCTCTATTCAGTGTAGTAAAATTTACTGCAAAAATTACTAAAACCTTTCTCTCAGTGTACACCGTATAACAGCAAACATTTTGAGAAAAGGTTCTCAAACTCTGATAACGCTAACAGACTCAAAGAAACGCGCAGCCCATCTCCAACCTCAAATCCCGCTGTGCTAATCACCAATTGCTCGGATACCCCCTCCTCGCAGAACCCAGTGTCGCCAGGCTACCCCTTCCGCGGCCCTCGAACCGAGCGCCTCGGAAAGCTATAAAACCAGCGCCGCGCCGCGGTCTCGCTATCAGTGCCTCGGCGCAAGCCACCCATCGCCCCAACGCGTCCAAGCGACGGCTCGCTTGCAGAAGAGCACTGATGCAGGCGAGCAGGAGATCGCCTCGCCAGGAATTCCGGCCGTGAAACCCAGTACATCGTCGCCGAGTTCCCCGGGCCCGCAGATCGGCGCAGCGTTGAACCTGTCATGGACGGAATAGGCAGGCAAGTCGCCGGGCGCGGCGGCTGTTCAACGGCGGCCCCGCCGACCGCCGAGCACTGACCACGCGCCCGGGCTCCTCCGGAGCGCGTCGCAGAGGATCGGCCTCCCGACATCGACGACCAGCGGTTAGCGATGACTTCTCTACACGTACGCCACGAGTAACAGCACCGACGCCTCCCTTCGAGATCAGCCGGGCGAGCGACGGTCGGAGCTGATCAGGCACCCGCCAGGTGGTCAGCGGAGTCTCCCGGTCGATCGACCGACGGCCCTTCAGGCGGTAGCCGCGGCTGGGCGACGGGTCGAGGTCGGAGTGGGATTTCACTCTCGTACTGTAGTCGCTCCGCGCGGAGGAAGCGCCGACTGCTGCGAGGATTCCTTTACCCGGCCGCCGTCGTTCGACGCTCGGTGGTTGCGTCCGATGGTCATCCTCGACATCGTCCCAGTTGTTCGCCAGTTACTGGACGTCGCTGCTGCGGTCGGGGGTCGGTTGGCTGTTGCTGCCTACGCTGAGTCCGTTGGAGATAGGCCACGAACGAATTTAAGTAGGTAAAGAAATGATTTTACTCTCTTACTTGATTCGAAAAATTTTGTTTTATTAACCTCTTAATTACGTAATTTGAGATTTTTTGTCTTGAAATTTTTCTAGCAAGTTATAAGCAACATTTTTCTTCCATAGTCGTTTCGAAATTTGTTTGTTGCGAGTTTCTTTGTTCTCTTTTTAATTATTAAGCTAAAGCTGCAAGTTAATTTTGTCTGCATTTTTCGATACTTTGTTTTTAACTGCTTTCAAACTTCATTCAAAGTCATGATTTGAAAAATGGTATTGCTATACAATATTCCTATAATACTATTCGATAAAATATTACACTAAAATCATACAATAATTTTCAAGAAGATAAACTAATGATTTTATTTTCTTATCTATTTTTTTTTTGGTAAAATTAATTACTTAATTCGAAATGCTTATGTAGTTATGTCCTCACTGAAAAAAGATTTGGAGTCCCGCTCGCAGAAAAGAAAACTGGTGGTGACTCCCCTCTCCTTTTGTGCGTGCGGGCCGCTAAAATTTGAAGCCCGCGCATAAACGCTCGTTTGCGAGCGACTCGCAAACGGTCACGCGCGGCTGTTTGTGAGCCGCTCGCAAACGGATGTTTACGCGCGGGCTACAAATTTTATCGGCCCGCACGCACAGAAGGAGAGGGGAGCCGCTAGCAGTTCTCTTTTCTGCGAGCGGGACTCCAAATCTTTTTCCAGTGCTCCCTTACGAAAATATCCAGTAGGAAAGCCTATAGGAATCCTATAGGAATCCTATGGGAATTCCTATAGCTTTTTCGCGTTAAACAACCTATAGGATTTTCTATAGGTTTTCCTACAGAATTTTTTATGAAGAAAACAAATTCTACAAAAATCCTATAGATAGGAATCCTATAGATAGGAATATAGGAAATCCTATCGGACTTTTAGCGCGAAAAAGCTGTATGAATTCCTATAGGATTCAAGGATTCCTGTAAGATTTCCTATAGGAGTCCTATAGGGAGCCTATATAGGCAATCCTATAGGATATTTTCGTAAGGGCTTATTTAGTTTATTACTTAGGAGATAACTGTTTGCACAAATATTATATCCATAATGTGTTCGTTCAATAATTATAAAGAGAACAAAATTAGAGACAAATAATTTTTTACAAACTTTGCCTTCCATTTTATTGTAGTTAATTATTTGGTACATAAATGATTGCGTAAATGGTTCAAGTTAAAAGTTTTATTAAAAATTTAAATTTTCAAGATTTATTCAGTTAGTTTTGTTCAAAAGTAATTATTGTACCTTGTTTGTAAACGATTTCACCTCTTATTGACATTTTTCTTTTCGTTTACAATGTCCTTTGGCCGAGTTAAAACTGAAATTACATTTAAATTGTATTTTATTATAATTTTCATCGTGAAACTGTTACGTTTTTCCTCAGGATCGGAGCTCCCGAGGTCACCCCGAGGAGCCTCTGCCCACTCCGCACAAGTGTATCGGCAGCTCGTCTGTCCACAATGGACCCAGCCTCGGCGGTGACGCAACGACCCGCAACCTCCTCCGCTGCGGTCAGCAGCAGCCGGGCAACCGTCCCGACCGCCAGGGTAAGGCATCTACGCGGTTGTCGGCGGATCCGCCCCGCGGCGCGACTGCCGTGCGTCCGTGAAATCCAGCTCCGGCCATCGGGCGCCGCTCCGCCGAGGCTCGCCCCCCGGAGGCCACCGGCCGATCCACCCGAAGATGCTGCTGTCCGGCTGGCGCTTGCTGACCCGCTCCTCGCTTTCCATCGCCTGGCTGACGTCGTGAGGAGGCACCGGTGCTGCTACTTCGGGCAGACGTAGAGAGAAGAGTCGCCGGCCGGACGTCCACCTCGGACCGCCGCCCCCCTGCGCCCCCCGCCGACGGACCCGCGCGTACCGTGGACGGCGCGCGGAGGACCCCGGGCCGCCTGCGCGCAACAGTCGCGCCCGGCGATTGGACCGCCCGGTCCGTCTATGGTATCCGTTCGCCCCCGCGTTGACCACCGGACCTCGAGGATCACGGCTTCGACGCAGCGTTTCACGGCCGGAAACCTGGCGTGGTCGATCTCCTGCTCGCCTGCGTCGATGCTCCCCTGCAAGCGAGTCGTCACTTGGACGCGTTGGGGCGACGGGTGCCTTTCGCCGAGAAACTGATTATTTTAATCAGTGCACAAAAAAAAATAGGCGAATAGGAGGTCCGAAGCGTAGCTCGTTCACGGTTGGTTAGGTTTGGGCGCGCGGGTACCGAAGGCGAAGTGATAGGTGCGTTGGGGGTGGTGTTTCGGGGTGTGAAATGGGCTGGCCGATTCCCCCACGCAAAACGGATAAAAAATGTAGCGTGGACGTTTTATCAACGATTTTGTTGTAATTGTTTTTTGACGACGTACTGTCCAAAAAATGTGCGAAGTCAGAATTTTTTATTTGTTAGCGATGTACTATAAGAATGTAGCTGTACCACTCGAGTTAATTTTGTTCTTGTACATCGCGCTAATTTCGTTTTAAGATCTGTCGAAATTGATGTAACTTAATGTTACTATCGAAACTTATCCCGGTGATTGTATTGTTGTACTATTAGATTGTTAAGATTAAGGATTTATTAACTATACCACTCGAGTTAATTTTGTTTTTGTACGTCGAGCCAATTTCGTTTTAAGATCTGTCGAAAATTATGTAACTTAATGTTACTATCGAAACTTATCCCAGTGATTGTATCGTCATACTATTAGATTGTTAAGATTACGGATTTATTATTATTTTGCACTAATTTTTTTGCATAAAATGCTCACCAGTTGTAAATATATACTAGAGAAAGAGAAAATTGATTTACGTAATAAAAGTCTATCGTCATGTGGAAATTTTTGTTGCGCTTCTTCTATACCTATCCCAGTGATTTCGATATATATTCAAAATTATTGTAAAATTCTAATTTTTCAATTTAAAATTACCAATTTTTTTAATGTTTATTTTTTATCTTTTTCTTAAATTAACGCAAAAATGAAAATTAATTTAAATTACGAAAATTTCATAATCAATCATCTATAAGTATTAAATTGTAAAAGTTATATATACAGTATTTTAATTGATTCGATTAAATTAACTTAAAAAAAGTTCTGCTAATAGTTGTAATTATCTTCTTTGAATTTTTCAAGCAATATAGTTTATTTTCAAATTTACTAAAACTACACTAAAGTTGCTTAAATTTCTAGCAAAATATTAAATTTAAAAATAAACTATTCAGCAATTTTTAGTACAACATTTTTTCTGAGATAAGAATTTTTGAGCAAAAAGAAAACAAGAAATTTTAAAATTAAAGAATATTCGAGCAGACTTTAGACACGAGTCAAAGTGGGCACAAAATCCGGCTAAACTCTCAAAACAAACCAGCCGCAGAGCCGGAGTTTTGAAACTGGTGAGTCTCGCTGGGCCACAGGGTGACCTCTTGGGACTCCCGTCGCGTCGTCGTTCTTCTTATTCGTTTGTATACATAATTTTTATTCTAGTTGCTAAATGTAATCTGTACACATCTCAATTACTTTTGCGGCATTTTCTTCCAAAGAAACACAATTTTTTTTATTAAAAACAATGACATAACTGCCTAATAGTTGCTTGAAAAGGCAATTACTTTTAAGAAAAATTGTTTAATTGTTCAGCAACGGACGAACTGACCCGTTGGCGATGTATAAAATGCCAGTATATTTAGCTAGCTTATACCTTTGTACTATGAATACCAGATTACCTAATTGGCTTACAAAATTTCGACGCGGTATACTTTTGAAATTTCCAGCATATTATATTTTTCTTCGTATTATTACGGAGAAATTTTCTCTGCTTAAGTTTATAGTGATAATAACAATTTGCTTATACGTGTAACCTTAATTTTTCAAGAAAAAATGTAGATAATTTTTTTTTTAATCACGCTACCTATATAATATAAAAAGGTACAATTCACATCATATGACTGAATGTTCACTTATTCTGTTCGCTTTTTCGATAAGTGGACAACTTTTAACGTTAAAAGTGTGAATATTCACTCATTAATAATTAGAGGATATAAGACTCGATGTACAATATGAGTACAGAGTCATTACTGTTTTAGTTTTAGTTTTAGCTAACAAATCATAATCTAACGGTTATACATTTTATTTTTGGTACACATCACTGCTATATATTATTGAAACCAAGAAAATAAAGATGAAAATCATTATTCTATTTGTTAACAAAAGCTTAGTACACAATTATTATTATCAAATTTATAGACTAATTTGATAATGTCTTATTATTGTATATACTATATAATTTACAACAAATCACTATTTTTTTTAATTCTGCTCCATTACAGTTATCTACAAACTATAGGATGTTATTGTTTGCCCTACCCTGCCAGTGATCGCACCTCATCGTGTGCCGACATATCCTACTTTCGGACAGCACTGTATACCAACGAATATTCAAATTTCATTCTCGGTTTGACCTTTGATCGAGCAGGACACCCACTTGGACTCTCGTGTGGCGAATTTCCGAATGAGAAATATTCAAAGTTTTACAGTAGTGCTAAAATTTCTTAAGTGATCTTAATTTAAGTGGGTGCGGAATAATTTTACAAACAATTATTTTAAATTTCAAAGTCCTTATAAATATATTTTCAAAGCTACATGAAACTAAATATAAGCATATTAAAACGTTTTAAAACTCAAACGCCAATTCGACTTTATTACAAAACTTTTAATTGTAAATAAAATAAATTTTATTATTTTTATAATTTTTTTTTATAAACTACAGTTTATACTCGTGTTTTCAGAGGCAGAATTCTTTTGCTGGGGTATAATGTCAGCACAATCGAAGTCAAACAATAACGAAGCAAATAATAACGAATCTGATCAGATCAATATACAGCATGCTTTTTCTATTGATCACATAATGGATACTATATTCAGGCATTTAAGTATACAAGATCTAGACAATGTGGCTAATGTGTCCAGGTAAATATTTACAAGATCAAGTTTTTTAATATACATATTTATTAATTTAGTACGTCAAATGGGCATTCCTGCCCTTTGTAGAGAATGCGACTAATTTTGGCATATTATTTAACAATAGCGATTTTAGAAAATTTATTGCATGTCACTTGATTTTCCATTCATCATCTTATAAGAAGAAAATTATCCCATTAAACGTTATTAAGCAGTGCATTGGAATATTCTGACAAATTTTTATTCTGATAAAGTGATCAGATTCTGACCAGGTTCACGTATAATTATTGATCACTATTTCTAGTCAATAGTTAGTGAACCAGTCACAAAAGGTGGTTAATTTTTTACTAGGGTACTAATAAATTTTACACGTTAAAAGTGTAGTAATTTTTAATTTCTCTTAAAATAAAAATTTGTCAGTACAATGCATTACTTGCGGTATTTTGTAATAAGAAATTTTTTTCCGTACAACAAACACAGCCTGATACTGACATTTTTTTTTAGAGCATACCATTGCGCTTCATTACGCCAAAAAAACAAAAGATACTACATTCAGCAGTTTCGCTTCCTACCCGAACCTGGCGTTCTGGCTAATGCATTGGAAGTTATTCCCCATGTATCTCTGTTGTTTTTTGCAGAGGAACAGATTTTGGATTTGATGGAAGATATGATAGTGGAATTGTTTGATGAAGACGGTGAGTAAAAATCTGCAGTAGTTTGATTTATCCCTTTTTTTGCCTTTTCCTCTTTATAACCCTTAAAAAATTATCCTATATATCTGCAGGCTTCCTATATATCTGTATGGCTCCTATATATCTGCAGGCTTCCTATATATCTGTATGGCTCCTATATATCTGTAGGTGAATATCTGTAGGCTTCGTATAGGACGTTTGTAGGGAATCTTATAGGAAACCTTGAATCCTATAAAAATTCCTATAGCTTTTTCGCGTTAAAAAGCCTATAGGATTCCCTATAGCTATTCCTACAGAATTTTGTATAGGATTTTTTTTTCTATAAAAAATTCTGTAGGAATACCTGAAGGAAATCCTATAAGCTTTTTAGCGCGAAAAAGCTATAGCAATTCATAAGATTTCTATAGGATTTCCTATAGGATATTTGTTCGTATAGGATTTCATACAGAATATTTTCATAAGGGAAGACCTGGTGAAATAATTGACCTGGTGGACGATGGATTTCAGTGCTAACTTATTTAAGAACGCAGTTACCGAACATCAGGATATCATTCAAAGTGAACAAGTACATTATTACGACGGATGTAGAATTAGAAAATACCGAGCAGACAACTGACAACCATCTCTTGGGACTTTTTTTTCCAAGCATGGAAAATCGGGTTCGCATTCACGTTGCTTCTGTGGAGCAAAGAGAGTGGAATACATCTCGCCGTAGAAATAGGACAATAATTAACAAACTTTTTGAGGCACTTGAATTGAACCGTTGCGAATGTCCTACGTCAACGATAATATTTCTTGCGGAGGCCGTAGGCTGGGAAACCTTCATCGATGTAGGCCAATTCGACAGAAGGTAATTTAATTAAACTAATTTAATTTAATTTAGTAAACTTTGAATAAATATTTATGCTTTGAAGTAAACAAAATTTTACGAATTATTACTACCTCGCAGACGAAGCTTTATTGCGGTGAATAAAATTAGAAACAGGAGACTAAACATTTGTAGTCAAAATACACCATTTCTAAAAAATGTAGATTTGCACGAGCGCATGTCTGGGTGCGTGATTATTAGGTTATGTTCGCAATCAATTTTAATACTATATTTAAAACATTTGAAAAAATACAAAAAATGTCAGAATAATTATTTTGAAAGGTATCAAGTATTTTATTTTGCAAGATTTACAGATTTGATATGCATACAAATTTTGGAAATACCGCAATTTTCGGAATCTTATCGTATTTAAAGGTTAAGAAAATGAGTTTCTTTTACAAGTATTATTTTTCGAAATGTTGGGTCATGTTTTTATAGACTTTGAGTAAATTATTTCGTTACTAAATATATAGATTATTCCACACCAAGTCACCTAGTAAATAAAAGAAAAATGTCTAAAATTTTGATATTGTGTTCTATTCAGTATCTAAAACACAAACAAAAATTTATAGAGCTCAAAATTTAAATCGTCAGGAGATAGACAACTTTCAATTTTCGTCTCTTTTACAATTTTTACAAAAGTTATGATTTTTTTACTAAAAACTGGTAGGTCATAGAAAAAGAGTTCAAGAGATGATTTGTTGCAAATAAAGAATAGAAAAAAGAAAAAAGTGTCTTCTTAGAATATGTCAGAGTCTTTGCAAGTCTTAATTTGCTAATTTACATAATGTGCCTTATGTGAATAAAGTGTATATATCATTTTGAGAAAGTTCGCCAAGCTATTTGTAGACTTTCTTGACATCATTCTTTTCCTATTTATAATACCTTGAAAATAAGCCCAAGCAGGAGTTGAAATCATAATAAAGAGTTTAATTGTATCGAGTATCATTATATTAATTTTCATTCCACAATGATACTTTTTAGTCCAATTAAACACGTTATAAATATTTAAAAAAAATTCAAGCATATTCTTCAATTAATTTCCAATCGAAAATGTATTTAACATAATTTTGTACAATCTATAGGTTTTAAGCAAAAAATGTATTACTGAGATTTTGCAAATTTTTCCTTATTTTTGTATTATTATCATCATTACGATTAGAATTGGATAACCAACTCCTGCTTTCTTACTGCTGTTTGTAACGTACGCGACTCGGTCCCTATGCTTTACCTCGTCGTCCACGTTAGTCTGTTAAGAGTTCGTGTGCAGGACTC
>UXGC01002265.1:0-12823 GCA_900480045.1 Eurytoma adleriae
TAATAATAATAATAATAATAATAATAATAATAATAATAATAATAATAATAATAATAATAATCACATTCATATTATAATTTATAAAAATATATATTTCGATTCTTGTAGAATATAATTATTGAATTTCTAGATAATTCGGCAATGTACATAAATACCGTGCGTTTTTAACATTAACCAACATAACTTTACATTCAACTTCTTTTACATGTTTAATGATGGTTTGTTTCATATTTTCAGATTCAATTTTGTTAATATGTGTAACATTTATAAAAGGGTTATCGGAAAATGTATTAAATAAACTCAGACAAAAATAACAATCACTATTTACATTTAAAATTTGATTGATACGACAGTATTCTCCCGTACGTAATCTTATTACTGTATCATCAGTTTTATTCGCACGACTGTACTCCTGACTGAGATAAACTGTACCCTGAAAAATACACTTTTTATAAACTAGAGCATCATCATTGTTATTTATTTGCGTTTTTCTACTTCTTCCAATGAAAGTAACATTTTTGTCTTCACGATAAAAACACGTTAATCTTTTGGGAATAAATAAATCCTTGCAAAATTGAGTAACTGTTTCGATTCCTTGTAAATATCTGACATTTCCTGTTTTGAATATCACAGTTTGCATATGTTTCCGTGCCATCTGCCTATCCATTCCATTTGGTCCATTTACGTACTGTTTTAAGGTGTATATATGGCTTTCAAAGCCAAAAGCAGAATTAAGATAAAGAGGACCGCAAGCCCTGATAGAGTCTGCAATATGCAGAAGGCAGTGCACATTAAAAGTCATTTTTTCGACTCCGTAAAGCATTTCAAAAAAACAAACAAATTTGCAGAGATCACGTTCACATTCAATTAATTCTTCATTTGAAATTCTTGGTTTTAAAAGAGTATACGCACTTTTGACTAGCAAGGAATAGTGATCTAGTGCTTGGTCATTTAAAATTCCTTTCAAACAAGGCAAACTAAAAAACAGAAGCCACGATTTTAATTCGGACGCCTTAGGTTTAGCTTTTCCTGTAATTATTCCACTTCGAGGCATTCTATGAATATCATGGGTCGGTGTTATTGTTAAATAGCGGTTTTCTATAATAGTTGCTTCACTTTTCGAAATTTTAAATTCACTATTTCCACTTTTCCATTCGTTCCACAGTTGATGCGTTACTCCCAGCAGGAGACCGTGCATATATTCGTACGAGTACGACCAAACATTATTAAAATTCTTAAGTTCAGTTAAACATGAGCGACCTTTAACTCCTCTAACTGTAGATCCATTGTTTATAGCATCTTTCACATCACTTTCATGACTTTCATGTGTTCTGCGTAAACGCTGTTGTTGAATAGGGTAACGTATTCCACTAACTGATGCAATGTACTCTCCCCTTTGGTAGCACCAACTGCAGCCACAATAGCCGTTAAATTGGAGACGATTTTGAAGTATAGGGCGACAGACAGAATCGACAATACAATTGGCTACAACAAATTTAAATACGTACTGTATATCATTCTTTTCAATGGTGATACCTTTTTCATATAAATGATTCATTGCCTCAACAAACGTAGACATGAATAAATTTAGCAGAGCACTTTTAGGTTCTTTCTCAACAGTCAAAATTCCAAATAATAGTACAAATTTTGATCTTAATTTTGGTGAAAGATCGTTTAGAAGAACTTGCAGCGGCCAAAAGCCCCTTTTTCCACTCTTAGTAAGTGGTGCTCCATCTGTACTAAAATTTATTGTTAATAAGAATTCGTTTTTCTCTTTTGTTGAATTTTGCAAGATGTTTCTGTGCAATTTTCCATCACAAATATCTTCAAAAGTATTGAAATTTTCACGAGCTTGTCGATTATTTACGTTTTGTAATAAATTTTCAAAAATCTTGTCATCTTCCAACAATAACTTTAATTGGAAAGATGGGTTTAATGAAATAAAATAATTTTTAGAAGCAGCTGTAACTTTACTCGTTTCATTACATTTTGCACATACCTTTAAGATATATATAAGATTATAATAAGTTATTGTAAGGGTAATTGTCCGTTTAATAATAAATAAATAAATAAATAAATAAATAAATACCTTAGTTATTGGTTTACGACTTTGACTAGCATCAATAGAATAGATGATCCTTTCAGAACATTTATCGCAATAATAATGATATACCACTTTTTTATTTTGTGTAGAGAAACACTGCGACATTATGTACTTCGATAAATTTAAATAATTAAAGTTAGGTCCAGCAATAACTTTTATCATATCCATTAACGCTAATCGTGCTTCATCCGATAGATGAAATCGTAAAGAAAATGAAGTAATAAGCAAAATAATATCTCGCACGGAAAGTTTCGATGCTTCAAACATTATTTTATCGAATGAATATTTTCCGCCGCAATTACTCATGTCTTCATCGCTCTCAATACTTTCAGAATCACTAATACTTGAATTATCTAAATTACTGTTTAAGTCGCTCTCGTCATCTCCATCAAAATCACGATACTCATTTTCTGAATCGACGCCAATATTCTCGTAATTACTAGAATTATTATTCTCATAATTAGCCGTTGAGCCATCAATGTCAGCATTATCGCTATTATCATTCTCATAGTGAGTCCTTCGATCAGTCTCATTATTCTCGTTATTCTCATTATAATTATCCCTAACATGATTCTCATAATTATCACTTCTATCAGTCTTACAGTCATCGCTATTTACATTTTCATCATTAACCCTAAAAATAACATCATTCCCATAACTATCACTGTCATCAGTCTCATAGTCATCGCTATTTACACGATCTTTAGTATCTTTATCAATATCGCTACAGTCACACTCTTGATCCAAGGTAGATACATTTACAGATTCTTTATTAGGTTGGGTAGATGTCGAAGGTTGATTTTCTAAATCTGTGAAGTAAAGAAAATAATATTTCTATTAAAAATAAATACTTTTACTGAAGTTAAAATAATAAATAGTTAAGTTAGTAAAATAATTAAATTAATAGTTAAGTAAAATAATTTAAAAAATTTTCAAACATTTTCAATTTTCACAATACCTGCCTGGTAAAAATAGCCAATTAAATGTGATTTCATAATTGTAAATCTTAATACAAACAAATTCATATTAATCACAATCCGATTAATTCCGATTAAAATGTATTAAGATTTCCAATGAAGAAATCGAATTTAATCAACTATTTTTACAAGTATGGGGGAAAGATGTTACAGCGAAGAATGAAAAAGTTAAATCGTTTTTAATGTATAATCTTAATATAGATAGGACAGATTCAAGACGATATCCCGATAAATGCAGATTCATAATTCATGATCCGCATGATGAATCGGATTCAATGGTATTCGAATTGTTAATGGGATATAAAACTCGTTATTAGAAATCTATTTTACCGGCATCGACATTTTCTTCATTGTATAAAAATGAAAGCAAATTTTGATTGAAATCAGATCATCTTTATTAAAGGCACCACGTTTCGCTTTTTTCGAAATTTTATTTTTGATCCTTAAATTATCAATAAAATTGATTAATCGATTTTAATAAGGCACGATTTAAATCAATTGAATATAATTGACATTAATACAAAATAAAGTAAATATTATTACATTGCATCCTATATATTTTAAAATTGTAATATTAACATTAACTAAAAAAAGCTGTAGAAATGTCTCCAAGGTTTTTGCCTGCAGAGAAATCTGCAGAATGAAATTTAATTCTGTTAGAATTGTTTCTGAGAAATTTTTTTCTTTGAGACCATTTCTGTAAATTTTTTTGGAGGCAATAACACTGTAGAAAACAATAGTCATAATTATTTTTATAAGTATAATGATGATTATAGATGATTTAATATTGTCGATGCTATAAAATATTATTTTTACATGCAGCCAAATATATGCTGCAGATATTACGGATATGCATGAGTATGAGAGAAGGCCTTTTGGGTTATTTAAAGCTTATTATGATTTATTTCAATTTCATAATAATGTATTTATTGAAATTTAATTGAAATTTAATTTTAATGATTTATTTCAATTCAATTGAACTAATAATTTATTTTAATAAAAATTTATTTCAATGTGTGCATGTTGTATTATATATAAATTGTACAAAAAGATTTATTTATGTCTTTACCATTAACAACTCCAATGTTCTGTAATTGTTGTTTATTTTTGTACATTAACGATGCAAGTTTGAATTTTTTTAAAGTCTGTCTACTTATTTGATACGGTTTAAAATCAGGATTTAAGAATTGCTTGTATCTTTTAATGGGTCTGTTAACATCACAATCATCATCACTGGTACTTGCACTACTTTTATCCGTACAACTGTTATTTTCCATGACTATTTTGAATATGTTATCTGAAAAATATTATAAACGGAGTGTTTATTCGCACCAAATGCACGTAAAATACGTGGATATAAAGCATAAAATAAAATATATGTATTAATAAATATTTCTATAACATATTTATATATATTAATGTTATATATAAATATTATATGATGGCCATAATTATTATTATAATAATAGTATATAATAATACAATTATAATTATACTTACATATTTGTATGTGAATTGTTATTAAAATTAGAGAAGTCTATTGAACACTATAGACTTATACTACACAAATTAATTTGTATTGTAATATAATATATTATCACATGAAGCATATAAAAAGATAACCTAAACGCGACGCTTCATGAAAAACTTGTCCAAGTTCACTTAGTATACGTGTCCATGTATGTATGTACATGATGTATAATACATTTACACGATGCAGATGGCGACGCGAACGCGCTAACTGCCAAGCTACAATGCGTACATGTATGTGTGACGATCACTGACGAGCATGCGAGTACAGTTTCAGACACAGGAACAAAGCTCTCTGATTGGAATAAGTGGTGTAGTATATATATCAATATCGATATATGCCTCGAGTCGAGCACGCATGTCACATAATATTAGTGAATTAATTTCCTAAGGTAAATTGTATAAATAACTTATATAACAAAAAATATTGTTAAAATATGCTTTAATTAATTATGCTTTATTAATGTTTAATATTATTTTTTTTAATTAAACTTTGAAAATACCGATGGACTTCGATTTAATTCTAGCACGCGATCATCATGCAGGAAGTAGGTTATTGTGATAATGGCCATGCTTACGTTAAGATTTTAGAAGGATCTAAAGCAGGCAATAAAATCAGAGTGCCTCTGAGTCAAATTAAGCACAAATTTAAAGGTTTAGATTTTAATCGAAAAACAAAATATTTGATTAAGCAAGATGATGAAAAAAATGTGAAAGTTGAAATACTATTTTTAGAAGGTATATATAATTATAAAATAATATTTTAAAATTATAAAGAATTTATATTTTATTAATTACGAAATTGTATTTTAATTATTTTCATCACAGCTACAGAAAAAGAATTAGAAGATAAAATTAAAAATGTACGCTGCAAGAGTAAGCCAACTCGACAAATGGTGACCGATGAAAGTAGTGCGGATGACAAAAACATTAAAAAAGCAAAGAGTGATTTAAGCCAAATAAAAAACGAAAAGGTACATTAATTATTGTTTTATATGGTGTGCATTATATGATATAATTATATTTGTATTATTTTTATCATTTTAATTATATTAATTATTATTTTAAATGATATTATAGAAGGCGAAGCTGGAAAAGTATAATTCAATTCTAAATGTAAATTTAAGTGACTTAAATATTTTATTTAATAACACTAATAGTACAAAAAATTTTGAAGATGAAAATGATCCTCTTGCAATTAATACAACAGAAAGTGTAAACAATGAGTTAGATATAAATGAACCAAGTGAAGAGAACAAGGCAGGTTATCAGGATAGTGGGTCATTAGAAAAAAATATTGAAAATGAACCAGTTACGATCAAAGATGTTGCAAGTGATAATATTAGTTCGACAGAAAAAACAGCTAACCTGCCTACAAAGCATTTGAGCACTGAAGATCAGGAAAAAAATGATTCAGAAAAAGAGGTTCAAGAAAAGATATTGAAAGACAAGACGGAACATCACAGTATGGAAGAAAAAAATAATATAAATGGAGATAAGAAAAATTTCGATACAGATGAAGCACTACAAGGTACACGTTTCGAAGAGAAAGTACTTGATGACTCCGAAGTAACTGATGTAGACATAAATGACACTACTACGTTAACTATAAGAAAAGATGAATCTAAGAAGCATAATAATAAACCTAAAGTAAGTTATAAATCGTCATTGTTTCTAAATGAATTTTATATTTCTCCTTTTCCAAATAATTATTTCAGGTTGTTGCAATTACTGAACATCATAATGAAAAAATTTGTTGCAAAAAAATGTCAGAGACAAAAAAAGATTTGGAAAAAAAAATAAAAGAATGTAAACAGCTGAAAGAAGATAATAGGGACTTGAGAAAAAGAAATGAAAAATTGGAAAAAGAGCGTGACAATAACAGAAAGGAAATAGAGACATATAAAAAATTAAATGTGCAACTGCAACAACAAATGTTCGAGAAAAAAGAAGATGATAATCGTAAGTGTTAATAATAAACATGATAGCTCGTGTAAGCATTATAGCAATAAGTTAGCCTAAAAAATGTTATTTTATTTATTATAATATATAAATGCACACTTTACTAATACTGATTGTGCATTAGCACAATCTTGTATTATTATTTATTTTAAAAAATTTTAAATTTAAAAAATTATCAATTTTTATTGAACATACATAATAGAATTATGATTAAATAAAATTACATTTTGAATTTCTTTTTATTTTATAATCAGTTTTATATATATAATTTTTAAATTAGCTGACAATGTTTTTTCTAATATTACTTTTCATAGTCCAATTTGCATGGAACACAAAAAAATTTATATTAATAAATAATAGCCTCAACCTTTATATGTTCATTAACATGACATACAGATGTCAGATGTATGTGCATCAGAATAACTTTTTAATTCTTTAAAAAATTTTTAATTTGTAATCCTAATGTGGATATACTGCACTGCAAAAATAATTAAGGTCCCGCTCGCAGAAGAGATGACTGCGGGCGGCTCGCAAACGCTCACTCGCAGAAAAGACGACTGCGCGCGGCCCCCCTCTCCTCTCCTTCTGAGCGTGCTGCAGCACCCACGGAGTCCGAACGCACACGGTCGTTTGCGCGCGGGCTGCAAATTTTAGCGGCACGCACGCACAGAAGGAGTGGGGAGCCGCCCGCAGTCATCTCTTCTGCGAGCGGGACCTTAATTATTTTTCCAGTGTGGTACAATTAGACAAAAATTACAGCCCGATTAATGATTATTGTTATTCGGATATTTGCGAAATAGTAAAAATTAAGCAGTAGTAGTAGTATAGTTTCGAGTTCCCAGCTGGAAATGGAGTATTATTAAATGGATTAGTAAGGATTAAAATGTCATCAATGTAACCCTGCGGTAGAACATTAGAATTCTAATTTCTGCATGGATTTCCATATCGAATCCACATGGAGCTGAGGTTTTCAGTAGGACCTAACAAATGTACTTTAATAATAACTAATACATTTAAAGTTTATTTACACTATTTTTTTTAATTTATGAGTATAAAGAAAATTGTCTCATTGCAATCATATTATATGTATATTATTAATGCTGATCTAATTCAAAATTAATTATTGATGATTATTTGTAGTCAATAGTTAACAATAACCAATCAGAAAAGTAGGTTAATTTTTTACCAGAAAATTAAAAGGTTTTCATCGGATTACATTTAATACCTATTAATACATTTTAATACTTCAAATCCTAACAGGGACAATTTACCAAATAATTCTTTCATGCGATTAATAACATTTTTGTAGCGGATCTTCAAATTGAAATGTACATAAATTGCTTAAAAATTTCGTCGTGCAGCTATGATTAAGTCATACGATATTTTTGAAGATATAACCCGACATTAATATTTTTATTTTTTCTTTTATTATAGCTTATTTTCAGGTTTTGCAGATATGGATTCATTTGCGTAAATCGAACTTCTTACAACTGTGACATCAATGTGAATAAGTATTTAGTTTTGGTTTAAATTTAACATATTTATTTCCTTTAGGGCACATGGATGAATCTGGAAATGTCTGCACCATTTCGATAACAATATATTTAACATTTAAAATTCCAACTACAAATGCCCAATTAAAAATGAATCTATCCGATAGATTTAAAACATTCTATATTTAAATGCAATAAATTCGAATGAAATTGAATCGATTTTAATATGGAATAGTGTAAATTTATCAGAATGAATCTTTTTTAATTGGGCATTTTTACCGTGTACCATAATGGAAAGTTTCAGAAAAAGATCACTTTGTAATCTTTATTGTAAACCCTAATTTCTAATATTTGTCCCTACAGACTTCCGTTTGCTTACAACCATTTCCGAACCTTTTCATAAGGTACACAATCAAACATTTCAATAGAAAATCATTATACATATTGCATGTATGTTGAGGCTGGGCTATAAAGTGTTCTTGTTTGCATGTTAATAATGTGCGCACTACGTGCTTGCAGCGCATATGCAATAACTTTGGAGTCGTTCTATTATGTTATAGTCTACTCAGCAATATGTTTCATTTTTTAACATTAGTTAATGCGTGCAACGTTACTAGCATGTTTATTGCTGAGTCAAATAGCATGCTTGCAAATATTTTTCAAAACTTATCCACAAAATTATGCTGGTAACTTGTTAATATTTTCGTTTACTTCATTATGAAAATGTTCTGTATATAAATTATGCAGAAAAATTTAATGCAGAATTTGTATACAATTTATAGTGATTTTTGTACAAATTCTTCCGAAAATCTCCACACAAATTTTCTCTACATTTTCTTTAAATTTTGTGCAAAATTTATGTATAATTTGTGAAAAAATGTCTATGAATTCGATTAAAAATCTGTCTAAAATTTATGCATAATTTTTTCGTATTATTAATTAACACTTCTTTTTCCGCTATTTTAATTAATTACTTCTTTTTATCTTTCGTTAAAAATGTTATTAAACATTCATATAAATATTAAAAATAATGCTTGATTGCACACGATTTATTAAAAATTTAATTTTTATCAAAATCACATAAATCTATTGTAATAAATCGTTTTCAATCATTTTTGCTCTTTTTTATCTTTTCTTATTTTGTCATCTTTGATATTGCACAATATTATTTATATTTACCTCATTCATTTCATATAATTATAATATATACCATAATCAATTAGCTTTATAATTACGATCATCGTTTATACAAAATAACTCATTGGAATCGATTAATATTCACTAATGTGCATTAAAGGGAGTAAAAGTCATCTGTAGGGATTGATATTATCGACATCGATATTTTCTCGATAATTTATTTTAATTCTTAATAATCAAGAAAACATTGATACTGCTAAAACTAATTACTAACCATGGGTTTTACATCGCGTTAAAACACGATTTAATCACATTGAAAATATAATTGTTTTGCTTATTGTACTGAATTAATATTGGTTTGTGAGTGTTGTATTGAACATTTTGCAACATAACTATGCAATAAATAATATTATCTATTCTTGTAGTTATTAAAAACCAAACGAGCAACGATGTTATAGAAATTGATGTTCGACAAAACTTTGTGCCAATCGGAAAGTACCGAGAATCCGATGATACGGTAAATAACTATAATTATATATTCTTCTAAGTATGTGAAATATTAAGAGATTATTAAGTGATTGTCTATTTCATTATATATTTGCAGTCATTGTCATCTAAAAATATTAATGTAATAACTTTGACATCTCTATAATCTTTCTGTATGAAAACTCCGTTTAGTCTATACATTTACTCTGTATTAATGTATAAATTAATTAAAGTTAAATAAGAGTTCCTTTTTTAGATTCATATTGGGCGCAACCAGAGAATTAGTGCTCCAGTTTACCACAACGTTTTGGTGAATTCAAGTACTCCTTCTCAGTTTGTAGGAAATATTTTAATGGCCGTTTTTGGAGAGCTCGAATTATTAAGAAGTACTAAAAGTGGAAGACCTAGCAATAAAAGTATTGCTACAGACGTTGAAAAAAAATCGAAAAAATTTAAAAAATTAGATACGACGAAAGTCCTGGCTTGCCAAGGTAAATTATATTAATTTTATTAATTTTTTTTTTTATGGCTTCAAATTTTTTTTTCGGATGCATTTTGCCATTGGCTTAAAACGGAGTATTTTCCGCATAAATATTCAGAAGAAGATAACGATCAAAGAACAGTTGAAGAAAAGGAAGTCGACTATTTTACTGAAGCTGCGAAGTTCAATACTCATGTCTCCAAAAAAATTTCTTACCTAAAAAGAGATGTAGGTAGCACAACATCAGGTAAAATGATTTTATAGTTATGTAGTGAACTATATTGCACCTTTATACGATATATCACTATTTTTATAAATTCTTCTATTTATTTAGGTAAAGGAAAAAAGAACAAGGATAAATCCTTTGATGACGCGCAGTCTTCCGGTTCAAACAAAAAAATTGATGCAGAACAAGTCAAGCCTAAAAAACTAAACAAAACTGATGGTAGTAAAAATACTAAACAACATGAGGACCAGGCGAAAGAGTCTAATTCATCAGTAGACGAAGACGAACTCGCCACATATGCACGTGACACATCAGGTAAATAACGATTTTATAGTAATATACCCTGGTAAAAATAGTCGATTAAATCCGATTTCTTAATTGAAAATCTTAATACATTTTAATCGGAATTAATCGAGTTCCGATTAATGTGTATTTGTTCATATTAAGATTTCAAATTAAGAAATCGGATTTAATCGACTATTTTTACCAGGGAATTACTATATTACACCTTCTTTGTACGATAACTATTTTAACAAATTTTTCAATTTTACATAAAGGAAAACAGGGCAATAAGAGATCCCTTGATGATCCACAGCCTACCAGTTCACACACAAAGTTCCAGAAAAATAATGACTGTAATAAAATAGCTACTGCGAAACAAGTCAAAGCTGACGATTGTAAAAGAAATAAAGAACTTGAGGACCAAGCGAGCAATTATTCATCAGTAGACGAAGACGAACTCGCCACAGAAGAATCTGATCAAGATTGAGTTATTTAATTTAAATTTTTAATTTATCACTTCAGTTAATTTTTTTATTTTAACCAAATAATACTTTTTTTAAATATTCTTTTTTTTTAATGTTGAAGAAAAACGATAAACCCACATTACTTCTTGGGTTAAAATAGTTTAAATACAAGAATAGTTGTCCAATCAAGATATTTTTAATATTTTTACCTTTTTTTAATTTATAATTTTTTTTATTCTTTTTTACTGTTTTGCATTTTGTGAACCAGAATTTGTAAGCGGGTTCGTTATTAATATTCTAGATTAAAAAATGTTTGTAAGAAAAAATTGTTTGAAAAAAGTACATTCAAAGTGATGTACATATTCGATGTACAATCGATTCACATAACGAGCGAAATATATTAAAAATTTGTTTTTCATACCAAAATGTCAAAAAATCATTTTTTATAGCGTATTTTCCATATTTTCTACATGCGTATTAAAAGGCGATTAAAGTCGATTAGTCAACATGCGTATTAAAAGGCGATTGCATTCGATTAACAATTATTAACAGTGTTAATCGATGTACGGATAATATCGATAAACGTCGATTCAAAAGTATCAAAGCAATTGATTGATATCGATTAGATTTGTTCCTTCAATTGCTACAGTATAAAAAATTATATATACTATATGCATATTAAAAGGCGATTAAAGCCGATTAGTAAAATCGGCAATAATGAAGGTCAATCGAACTTGAGTTGATTGCATTCGATTAACAATTATTAACAACGGTAACCGATGTTCTGATAAGATGGATAAAAGTCGATTCAAAAGTATCGTAGAAATCGATTAATATCGATTATTGAATAAAAACGGATAAAAATGTATTAAAATTTTAATAATGTATCAATAAAAAAAACATAGAAATCGATAAAACAATATTTAATAATATTTTAATAGTGAATCTGAACACCTCGAATTGCATTTAAACTCGATTGAAGATAAAAATATTATTAAAAGCGATTACTTCGATTCCGATTGAAGACAATTAATGAATTGCTTTTAATCGCAATCAAGGTAATCGCATTCAATCGCAGCTTTAATCGAGCATCCGAGTATTTAATCGAGTTCAATTGTAATTTGGGGTGTTCAGATTCACCATTAAAATAGCATTAAATTTTTTTTATCGATTTGAATCCGCTTTTTTCAACAGGGTGGCCCCGCCCGATCTGGCCCCCCCGACCTGGCCCCGCCCGATCTGGCCCCGCACGATCTGGCCCCACCCGACCTCCCCCTCCCCTCTGGCATTTCTGGCCCCTCCTGTCTGACATTTCTGGCCCCTCCTGTCTGACATTTCTGGGCCACAATTCCGTGATGGGTCTTAACCCAATTAAAATTCCTAGAATTACGCGATGGGTGTTAACCCAATAAGCGACCTGCTAGCCGCAGTTCTGCTCTTGCGAGACGCGGAGCGTCCGCAATTGTAGAATTGCGCGCGCCCGCCGCGTTCCCCGGTCCGCCGCGCCCGCGTTCCCCGCGCCCGGTCCGCCGCGCCCGCGTTCCCCGCCGCCCGCGTTCCGCCGCGCGTCGCCGCCCGGTCCGCCGCACGCGTTCCGCCACGCGTCGCCGCGTGGTCGGTAAGGCAGATGGCGCTCTCGAAGGTTCGCGTTCATGAAAGCGGACCCTTTAGGCGGGAGTTT
>UXGC01002266.1:0-12820 GCA_900480045.1 Eurytoma adleriae
TTTTAGGAGAGTCTCCTCAAATTTTAGGAAAGTTTCCTCAATTTTAAGGAAAGTCTCCTAGATTTTTCTATCAGTGTGTTCAGATGTTTGTTTTTGTCTTTTGGCCAGATGTTCGAATGAATTTGTTGATAAGTGTGCCTCGCGTGAGTTTGCATTTATTTAGCACCAGTTTAAGTGATATCGCGACTCGTGGTCTCGGGAGATAATTTTATGTTGACGTTTAATTAATGCGCTTGACGCGCGGCGAAGGCAGAGTAAGCAAGAGTCATTTTTCTTGAAAGGGATGAGGTAATTCATTTTACTTTACTGTATTATTAATATCCTTTGATGAGGTAAATAATCATCAATCATTTGTCTTGTTACCTAGTCACGCAAAATAAAAAAAAGCTGTCTGTCTCAGAGACTCCAGTATGAAATTTTACGTTTTTGAGGACACTGAGCACGAATGTAGCGTCCGTTAGTCCCCATTACTTCAGGCTCGAAGTCATTTCAAGGGTAAATCTGTTATTTCCGGGAATTATGCAAGGGTATTTAGGTCCCGAGTGAAAAGCATTACTCTGACACGGGATTCGTATTCAGCGACCCCAAAACGTACAGGTATACCGGTCTGGTCCTGGAGACAATATCAACAGCTATTGACCTTGAAGCGGTTCCTAAAGGTCATTCTGTAAAAAAATTAGAGCTCTATCGTAAAATTCCCCCTCTTTTTAGAATCTCAGCTAAAAATGATTTTCTGTAGAAATAAAATTAACCTTGAATCGATCCCCAAAAACGAAAAGATCTTAGGAATCTCTAAGGCGGACAAATTTTTATGTAATTTTTATTTTTAACGGAGTTTTAGTTCGTTATTATTTTATTTCACTGCAAAAAAATGTTATATTACATATAAATATGGTTGATATAAAATTTGTATAAATTTCTTTAATAATAACTATAATTAACTTTTGTTAATTAACGAAGATGTAGTAGATTCACATAACACAGAAAATTAAACAATATTGATTGACGAGAGGATTTATTGCTTCGGTTTTCAGAGCCTTTCATGCCGGAATCGAACCCGACCCCGTGATGTGCCAAACGGTCAACACCACCCTCGTTAATTACTGTGGGTGGGCGAGTTGCGGTGAGTGGTGCCTGACAAAGACCACCGGATTTTGTCCGCAGATACACGCCACCGTTCGCCGTAATGGCACGGATCTTATATTCGAAAACTGCACGAGAACTGCCAGTATTTCCTGCCCAATGGTAAATAATATAAAATTTTTTTATTATGTATGAAAAAAAATATAGTTATCGGTACTTACAATGCGCTCAAAAGTGGTACTCTATTTGATACTTTTAACTAATAAAAGAGCTTTCTTTTTCATTTCCTTGAATGTGTTCTTTTAACTAAATTAAATTGCAAAAAATTTTTTGTTATATTTTTATTTTTAATTTGTAATATTGCAAGTATTGATAAATTGATTAAACTTATTTTGACTTTTCTTTAGTGAGATTACATTTTTAGTTTACATTTTTATGCTACAGATTTTATATTTTAGTGCTGCATGAAAAGAAATAGCTTCACGAAGAGATAGCTTCACGATAGCTTCACGAATTATAAACTTATTTTGACTTTTCTTGAGTGACATTAATTTGTTTATTATATAACGGGAAACACTGAAATATGAATAATGCATAAAACATAAATTAATCTAAAACAACGGCCTGTGGTATAAGTTTTACGCACGTCGATAACGCAATGTAGGTATACTAATAAAATAAGTTCAGTATAGACGCACAACGTTGAAAAAGATACTGGAAGAGCCACGAAACTTATTGCATATCTTTCCATGCATTATTCTGTAAGTTGCATTAGTTTTCGAAAAGTAAAATACTAAACGATGTCTGATAATCAGCCTAGGGGTTGCATGTCAACCACACACAACACACGTCAAAACAAACATACATACAAAATTTAAAGAACTTCGAAATAAGTCGAAGAGTCGATGAACTACCTTCAGCACGCACCAATTTTCCAAAATCACTTTTCGTATTTAACAAGATTTCCACACCACCACCACCACCCATTATCTTATTACCAAGCCGTTCAAATCAATCGCCTCTTTCCCAATCCCAAATCAGGTAAACCTCGCGACGGTGAAGCGGTATAACTGCAACAACGGCAGCGAGTGCGACATGCTGACAGGCGTGTTCGAGTGCAAGCTGGGCCACTGCTCGAACATCAGCGAGGTGATGCTGTGCCACGACAAGCCGGACGGCGCGGTCGTCGACGCCGAGAAGGACAACATGAAGCTGAACGGCCACTTCCGCTGCATCAACTCGCGCTGCACCCGCATCAAGAACGTCTTCACGTGCGACCGATACTGCCCGCGCATCAGCACGTCCAACGTCAACGTGTTCCTGATGCAGGGCGATAATATCTTCACGGCTACGTGCGACCGGGCGCTGGCGCTTAATAGGGCACACGGAAGCAGTCCTGGTGAGAGGTTGGCGCAGCCCAAGGAGATCTGGAGGAGGAACAAGGACGCACTCATCGCCAGCTGCTTCTCTATCGGCAGAATCGGGGATAAGCTCAGGTAGGTCTTTTTGTACTTGTCGTTCGGAGTTTCACGGGGGGATCTTCTTTTTTGAGGATAGATACGCGGAAGTACTTTATGCAGGAGTGAGGAGTTTGGGTAGGATGTTGCATTGAATGGTGAACTAAAGGCTTTACAAATTTGATGTATTTTCGAAAATCAAGTGAAGAATATCTTCTTCTTCTTTTTTATTTTGGCAATAGTGCTGCCATCACCTGGTAAGCAAGTGAAGAATATATAACAAAAATTTCCAATCAAATTACCAGAAACTGTTGCAAAGGTAATAGTGTTATTTTGTGAAATATACTTTTGAGAATCCGTTTATTAGTGAAGTCCACACAGAGAAAACAAATTTCCATTTTTCGAAAATTACAGTGTAGTTAGCCATCTTTGTGACCGTTTTGGTAATAATTGCCATGATTTTCTGAGAATTTTTTAAAACATTGATTAGTAATTTTTACCGACTAGACCACTTGAGTCCAAGATTACTAGCCACATTTCTACAACCATCCTCTGCATGTAGTAAATTTTGATCGTCAGTATTACAATTTTTATTGGGTCTCTTAACTTTTTTTCACTGAAGAAGTTTAATTTTCTCTAGATTTAAATTAAATTTTTTAATAATATTCCTATCTGTTTTGTTACTAAAATAATGCCATCAATTTATTAATTAAAAGATGTCTGAAACTCTTTCCGTTCGTCTTAATTGCTCAAAGTATATTACTTCCTGGACCTGTTATTTCCTGTATTACTTCCTTAACCAGTTCAACCTCAATCAATCGTTGTAATTGTGGTTAAGAACAAAATAATATCTAATATTGAGGTGCTCAATTGAGGATATAATTCGAACATATAAAACACGAGAACAAAGGGCGGAAAAGTTCAGTACATCTAAAAGGACTTGCAGAGGGCGGGAAGAGAAAAAAGAGAGGAAAATGACAGAATGGCCGAGAAGAGCTCGAAATGCCCGGGGAAATATGAAAGTTACACAGGCAACTTTCGACCAGACGCAGAAAAACTCATGTAACATCATTACCCACTGGCAAGAATTTTAGGTACCTCGAAAGATAAAAGCGAAAGAAAAAAGTCGAAATTACTTTAAGAAGAGATCCAATGAGACGGGTTAGCAGCGTTGAAAGTGTAACAAAAATAGATAGACGTTGAAAAAGTCTGAAATGTGTTTACGAAAAAAAACATTGATACGCAAAGGTAGGACACGTATTATGGAACTCAAATCAGAAATTTCCCCTCTCCGGACGAGAGAAATGACTCGCGTGATGGGAGGAAACGAAATTCGAGCGAACAAAGAGGCTCAGGTTCGAGAGAGCATGAGCAGCATGGTAAAGAAATAAAAATAGGGTAAAAATCGATCCGGTCTGGGAGGACGTATAGCACGGACGAACTCACAGATATACAGCGATAGAAGATTAATAGAGATAAGGAGTCAACGACATTCTCCTTAGCTTTGAAGTTGTTTTTCCGCCTCTTTCTTTCTCCACGCGGAATTAATATTTTAGATCTAATAGCGATTTCTTGATTGGCACTCCTAAGGGGATACACCGACCTATTTGCTCGTCTAATACAATCCGTCAAAAAGAATCTCGTGGTTTCCTTTTTTCATTTCAATTTATCGCATGCCATATAAAATGAAACTCAGACCTATAAGTGGAAATGTAATCTGATAGAAATTATTTTGTGTGCCAGATTCAATTTTATTGTATGCAGTTTTGATTGATTTGAAAATCTTGCTAATAAATATTTAATTTTAATTAGTCTATCGGTGTTTGTCTTAATTTATTAAAATTTACTGGCTTGAAATTGTATGATTCTTGGAAATCGATCCTCTTTTGTAGTTGACAACTACAGTATGTACAGGACACGTCTACTTTTCAGGATAAGATGTCTCGTCATAGAACGCATTAAGGTTAATAAGATAAAATATTTTGATTTTTTATTTGATTGAAGTATGTGTGAAATATAATAATAGCTTTTAAAAATATTATTACTTACCCTGCTGAAAAAAAGGCCTGCAGGATTTTTGATTATTCCCTCGGAACGGCAGAGGTCAACCCAGGTCAATGCGTGTATAGTGATTAGTAGAGGTTAACAAAGGTCAATAGGATCCTGTAGGAAACTTTTGTAAAATCCGGCAGGGAACGTAAATTCTACAGGGTGAATTTTAATTCTTGTGAGAAAATTTAGCAAAAAAATAATTTTAGATAATGTGCAAGTACTGCTTTCCAAATTTTCTTTCAAAATTTACTTGCAAAATTTCTTAGAAAAAAAGTCTTGAAGAAGCCATTCCTTCTGATCCCTAACATTCTAAGCTCTCCAAAAATTCTTCAAGATATTTTCAACAGAGAATACAGTTACACAATGTATCTGCATTAGTTTTTCTAAATCTCATTAGTATACACACTGTATACAGAACAGTCAAACTAAATAAAAGACATACTTTTGTATACTGCATAAATCTTAATTCCTTATTTTTCTAGACAATTCCCTTTCAGAAAATAAGCTAAACAAAAGTAGACTTAAGCATCTTCTCACAACAACCAACAATTGTAACTTCCAAATCTTTTGCAACTGTAATCTAACTCGGGGAAACTTTTCCCCCCTCTTTTTCTTTTCGCATGTACATTAAGCCGGGCGGAGGATTGCGTGAACGGCACGCTGCTATCGGAGAGCCTGGTGCCGCAGCCCTTCATCAATTTCACGACATTCCTCGGTCTGTACGAGAAGAGCCTGCCGAGGAAGGTGGACGCGAACGACGCGTTTGTGCCACCTCAGCGCTCCCTCACCATCTACAACAGCTCGCGGCTCTACATCAATCTGGAAGGCTGCGTGAATACGCTGAGGGGCGAGTGCCGCGACTTCCTCGCCACCCACGGCGCCGACGGTGACAATCAGACCGCCCAGAGCAGATATCCCTGTTATTACAATAAGGTGGGTGGTTTGTTTGCAGACTACGTCGTATCATTTCGAATATTGATAAGATATATTTTACTGTCTGTCGTTTGATTATTGTGTTAGGGATGATTAGAAAAAATTTTTATTTCGAAAGTTGTTTTCCGTATAAAAAGAGATAATTTTCGTATATATACAAGTAATTTTCGTATTTTATATTTTACATTTTTAGTGCTGCATGAAAAGAAATAGCTTCACGAAGAGATAGCTTCACGATAGCTTCAGGAAGTACAAATTGCTTTTTACGAGTATTGATATCGGTACGATATCTTTTGAAAATCCTTTCATGATTATATTGGCTGGAAAACGAAAGTATAGATGATAGCATTGGAGGATTTTCAAAAGATCCCATCCAATATTTTTTCCAACGCGCATACAGTATGTTAGTTTTGGCGAGGGCACTCGGGAAAATTAAATTTCCAGCATCATGAAGTTCTATAGAGGATGAAAGTGATCCAATTTTTTCAATTTTCAGTTTATGAGAAAATATAATTTACGAACAAGAAATAATCATCAAACTACTATGAGTACACTTTTAAGTTAACAAAAATCAAATCTTCTAATTAGGTATTCTTCTTTACCCTCTGAAGTTGAACTAATGAAAAGCTCTCAATCTAATGTTAATTAGAGAATTAATGTTTATTCTCCATTAATAAATCATCCAATTCAATAATATTTCATTTTTATTAACATAAAAATTACTTTAAATTAGCTCGTTAGTTTGAAAAAAAAACTTTTTTATTCCTGTATTCTTTATTGCTCAAAGTGGTACAAATCTCAATAGGTGTTTGATCAGGCGTAAATGCACAGCTGATCTTTTCATTTCTTGTGAAACCCATTCTTTCGTCTGGGACAACCGCCTGAATTGGCTAGCGTAATACGAGTCATTGAGAGAACCCGCCGCTGCGGGAGCTTCGCTCATCTAGCCAAGTGCACAGCGGCGCCGTCCCCCGAGGCACGGAATATATGCGAGCGGTTAGAACGCAAGAGCAATATTATTCATCGGAGCTGATTATTGTGAAATCTTTATACGAGAATCCGAGCTTTTCTGAATTCAGTTTTCAATTCGTTCCAAACTTTTGCATGATCATTTCTTTTATAGTCGCATTCCATATAATTATGTGACACAGAAAGAAAAAAGAAAAAGAATATTTTAAGTTGATGCAATTTCCTAACATTCAAACTTTGCAAATTTTATATTAAAAACAAAATTTTCTAGTATTACCTTGTTCTATGTTATTGCATTACTAAATATATTGAAGCTATAGTTTTTTATAAAAATATTTAAAAAACTCCCCTATTAATGCTTTTCACCTATTCTTAGGAGAGCTTTTTATCGATACGAGCTTTGCGTATGTTCATACTCTCTTACTGTGCACGAGGGTCTTCATTCTAATTCTGGAATAGGTGACCATGGCTTTTTTCGGATCACGTACTGCCGCGTTGTAAAATTGTTAGAAGCGATTTATTAAAATGTATTAACGGGCACTACAAGTTATTTTAAACCCAAGTTATTTTAAATATTAAAAATACATCAAAGGCAGTTTAAAATTGAAGCTTCTAGAGAACCTTAATTTATTAAAAGGACTTTTAATAAACAGCTAAAAATTTGTCGTATGATATCGATCGATATTTTAATTATGCTTTTAAGTAGAGACGTTAGAGTAACGCATTTTTTTATTTATCTTTCCTAATAAAAAAATAAAATATAAAAATAGAGGCATACAAGTTTGTCTTATAATAATATTTTCATGCCGATAAAAAAATAAAGGAAAAGGTTTTTTAATTCGGTTTTCTAAAGATTAATGTAGTTTATCTTTTGAGTAAAGAACAAAAAAAAATTCAAGAGCGATCAATAAATAACTTTTTTTAAAAAGTGTTACTGGCCACACCTAGATTGAAAATTAACAGAATATGATTAATTTTGCGGTAATTGGATAAGTTTTGATAAAAATTCTGTCTAGAAATCTTACATACTGATCAACTTCTGATCAGCAACAATGGTATACTTCTTATCGATTTTATTGACGGAAAATTCGCAACAATAGCGCTACGGCGATATCCGATAGGTCAGAATTACTTTTTCGTTTTCCTTCCACTCGTTCGAAAAGTCGTTCAGTATATCCAACTAGAAACCCCACGACATGCATCGGAATAAATCATCGAATCATTGCAATTTCCACGTCAATAAAGCGCGATGCGAAATTACCATAGGTGTAGATCTGCGTTGATCATCAGATTTTGACGAAATTAGAAAACCAGCTAGAAAAGATGGTTCATTTTCGATCAAGCTTCACTTCCCGTGTAAACAAAATTAGTCTGCCTAAAGTCTAGCAGTAGTCTGGCCAGTAATGTCTGGCAAAAATTTGGCATAGGAGACTATCCCATACTTTATCGTCTGGGATAAAGTAAGTTTACTTTAAAGTAAATAAGTTTTAACTTTAAAGTCTGGCATAAAGTATGGGATAGTCTCCTATGCCAGACTTTTGCCAGACTAATTTTTTTTACACAGGTTTCTTTTAAACATCTCCCTCCCTTCGTACTACGGTTCTAAATGACGCAAATTCCTTGTGTGTTGCACAGAACAACTCGTTCTTCGTGGTGGCGCGCTTCGACCTGAACAAGACGCGCACGGAGCTGCTGATCGCGGTGATCGTGCCCTCGTGCCTGTTCGTCATCAGCCTGACGACCCTGGTGGTGATCACGCGCTCGGTCCAGGTGGGCGACGACGCCAAGATGCACTGCCGCTACTGCATCGACAAGCAGGGCCGCGAGGGCGAGGGGGAGGGCCTCGTCGAGCGGACCATGTCCTCCACGCCGCCGCAGGCGGTGTCCGCCGCGGCGGCCCACCGGCGGCCCAACGAGAACGAGATCAGCAGCATGGCGCTCTAGCAGTACAGGGCGAGCCTGAGCGCGCAGGCGGGACGCCCGGAGTACGAGAGGCTGCCCCTCATCGACACCGACGACGCCGAGGACTCGTTCTGAGGCGAAGTGGCCCGAGGTCGCGCGTCTGCACCTCCGAGGGCGACATCGCCCTGGCGATAAGTTTTTATCGTTATTGAACGTTCTAGGTACCCCCCGTCGCCCCCGCCACCCCTCTGCGCTCATCATCGCCTTGTGCTAGTTTGCATGAGTTTTATATTCCCCGCGCGTGACGAGCGAGATCGCACGCGGCGATTAGTCGGAATGAACAGTTTTTTCTATTCGATTCAGCACTAATTGAATCTATAAATTGAGAATGACTGCACGGTTTAATGAGACATCGGGGCAACATGGAATTTCTGGAGTAAGTAGAGTGTTGGAGGAATCGATTGTTAATTAAACAAGTGATAAAAGTAAGACATTTTTTTTAATTGAATAGAATCTATCTTAATTTGCAGAAGAACGTAAATGAAACTATATCTTCATTTATTACTAATAGCAGATGTCAGAGTCTTAATTTGCTGAAGAACGTAAATGAAGCTATATCTTCATTTATTACTAATATCAGATGTCAGAGTCTTTGTTTATTGAGTATCTTTTCAATAATTCAATAATTTTTTTAGTTTATTGAAAAGAAAACATAAAAAGTTTAATTATTTTTAACTTAAATATTTGTACATTTTTTATTTAGATTGAATTTTTTTTTATTAAGTAAGTAGTTTCTGTCGAAAATCATTACTTCGCTGAAAATTTCATTTTGCTGCGGTGACCCACTATAGCCCACTCTCCTCTATTAAACTTACTGACAAAGTCATCATCATTAAATATAAAAAAATTGTTTCTTTAACATACACCTCAGTTTTCTTTCAACATTTTCATTAAATTACATGCTCCATAAGAAAGTCTAATATAAATTTTTAAAGTATATTTCACAGATATAATTTTAGAGAATTTCAATAAATCAGATATATTTTTGGATTATTTTCTATATAAAGAGTACAGTGAAAGTCAAATACTTTTTCCGGCACTTTTACCAGGTACTGAAACAAACAACGACAAATGAAATACAAAAATAATAACAACGACTACAGCATATTGAATTAACAAAGCATATCTTTTAAAACTTAACTTGATGAGACTTTTTTTAACGTACTTCGATAACACATTCATTCACTTCATCATTTTATACGACAGAGTAACGTTCATAAACCGTATATTACTGTAGCGCGCTACACTAATAAAAAATTTGTCTTAAATTCACAAAATAGGGGCATATTTCCTGTATTTATATTTGAAGTCAGGAAATTACTTATTCAAAATTTGTGTAGTGGAAAAATTACACGGAAAATTTGTGTATTTTTGGGAATGAAATACACGAAAATGAGAAAGTAATACACGCGATCATGAAATAATACACAGAATTTCAATTTATACAAGTTTTTTAAAGGTGTACACTCGCATTATCATTATAAATTTGCTTGTCATATCAAATTACAATCAGAAAGACGAAATAAAACAAGCACCCTTCACTATCGATCTATAAAACACTACTGACTGTGAGAAATTTTCAGCGTTTATTCTTACGAATCTTCAAAAACTCATTTTAGCCTAGACATGCTTGCACCGACTGACATGGGCTTACGGGGGCAAACATGATCGATCGTCGCTCCGGGCACCCTTTTCTATTTAACAACAAACGGGCTGATGATACCGATTACTCAAAACGTCGGTGGGAACGATTGAAAAATAAATGTATTACTGCGCAAGTTTCCTTTGCTCGCGATGTGAATGGAACGTCGTAGATTTTAAGGTTTGCTTTTCGTGCATCGTCGCTTATTGCATTGGTGAAATTGTCACCGGCTGCTTCTTTCTCGCTAACCGTTGCAACGGTTAAATTTTTTTTATGAAAATATTTTTTTCTTTTTTATTAAATATAGTAAAATACTTGTTAAACTAAGCATGCTGGAAATGTTGGTTGATTTTGATTTTGCAGAATTCTCATTTTTCAGGAAGGTGCCAAAAGAATGATTAAAATTTTGAATAAATGTAATAATGTACAAATTAATTATTAAAATTTAGCTCTAAATTAAATTAAGTAATTTATTAGAATTGAACGATCGCGATTATTCGATTCAGACTGTACAAAATTATTTTAAAATGCTGGAGTAAAATCTTGCTGCATTTTACGAAAAAAAAAATCTTAAAAATTCTAAGATTATAATAGGGGTAAAGGGGGTAGTGATTGACCTCTTAAGCAGTCGACGCAACGTTAGTGATTGACCCTAACCATAACCTAGCTATGACAGTGATTGACCCCCGTTTCCTTAAGGGAATGGGGTCAATCACTGTCATTGTGGTCAATGACTGAAGGGGGGTAAACAACTGTACCCTCTGCCCCTAAGTGGTAAACACTATCTAAATTATAAATAAAGGAAAATTATCGTATACTTCGATGGTATTTTTTCACTATTCGAACTATTAACATAAGTCTAGCTAAATAAAACTAGTCTAATTTCCTTCGTGAAATTCGGTCAACCTATTCGAAACTTTAGTCATTCGAAGTATCCCAGCCGATTTCCCGAGAATCGAAATCATTGCGTGGTGTCTTCCTTATTTGGCACGTCATAAGCATAAAGTGAACGGCGAGCGTTTAAAAACCCACGTTAATAGCGACTAAGTACATAATGACGCTCATTTTATTTATTATTCACGCGCGCATCAACCTTCGAGGGGCCAAAAAGCTGAAAGCGTAATTGTTGTAAATTTTCCGTAAGTGTGGCCTTTAATGTTGCTGCGAACACTAAGAACTTTATATATACGATACCGTTTAAACCCAGTATACACGAGGTTTTTATGCTCAACTTATTTATTTCGAGCGATGTCCGCTCGAAATGGTCAGATTCTAAATCGTTCTTAAATTTGAGAAAACGAATGATTTTTGCTTCGAGTCTCGTTTGTCACCGACGGCACTGATAAACATTGTGAAAGTCTCACCTATTCTAAAACTGCAACGTTGCAAAGTTTCGTATCGAATATTTTTGTATAAACAGTCATTGTAATCCTAATGTTTGATTTCCAGAGGTAAAATTTCTAAAGCGATTTTACAGAAAAGATTTATTGGTGATTTTACTGCATCGACCACCGAGAATAAAATTACGGATAATCAAAAATTTGTGATAATTTTCAATTTCATGCAGTATACCTTTGTCGACAGTATAAAATAGCCCATTCATTCCTTCATTGTACAGTGATTTTTAATTTTGATGTTTTTAAAAGATTCTAACAAAAAATAATTTACCGTTTTTTACTATGAAATTTTGATCTACCAACAACATCTTCTGTGATTTAAACAAAGACTAAATTTTATAAATAGATCCTGGACTCTCAGATTCACGTGATTACAGCTTTAAACTTTTTTTTTGTTGAATATTTGAAAATTAAATTATATGTTGGACTTTGACTTATTGTTAGAGATTTTGTATTAGGGAAATTAATATAAAAAATGATATAAAATGTTAGATACTTTAATAAAATTTTTCAATACTGTTATTACTTAAGTTTTGTGCTCGATTTTATAATGTGATGTTAATTTAGTTTTATTATTGATTAGCATATCTCATTCGCATGCACTAGTTTGGAAAAAGTTTGCAGTCATCATTGGATTTTTATAAAAAATTACCCTACCCTTAAAAATTTGTTATACTACTGAATGCAATTTATTAAAATATTATTCGATGACTATCCATGATGAAACATTGGTAAACAATATCGCCTAAATCATTATTACATATGAGAAACATACAAAAGAGCTTCGGATAATAAATGATCTTTCAAATCCAATAATAAAACAACGCAATATTCGAACATGATCGTATTTAAAAAAATTATTATATAATATATAGATGCTATTTAGACGCAGTTAAATTGAATTTAAAAGTCTATGAAAATATTTAAGAATTAAGAATTCTATAAAAAAATATATCCTATATACAATTAGGTAAAGCTTACGAAATGTTGCTACGAGTATCATATTCATTTTCATCGATTCTAACATGAAAAAGAGATATTATATATAAAATAACTGCAACATCACCAAAAATTAGCGTTTTTACAATTCGCACCATTTGTAAATTTACTTTTTTGTAAAAATATGAAGTACTGCGTATTAGGAATTTAAATTAGTACATTTTCCGATATATCAATGGCATCAATAAAATTAATTGGATCGAATTTCCATTATCACGTTAAAAGAAGAAAAAATAAATAAGTGCCCCAGTAGAAAATTCACCATAAATTGACCATAACTGGTCAATAAAGAAGGCAATTGACCATAAATTGACCAATTTATGATT
>UXGC01002267.1:0-12814 GCA_900480045.1 Eurytoma adleriae
AATGTTGCATTAAATTTTACGATAAAGTCTACGAAAAATTAGTACAGTGGCGAATAATCGACGGATGGATAAACTTGCCTTCCATTAAAATTCTATTTGCAGAGGACTTTTCAAACCTAATTTAAATAGTTATTCTTATAAAGTGTTCCTCTATAGATAACTGCACATACTATGATAGTGTAATGAGTTCTTTATTTTATGCTAGTCTAATGAGGGATATGATTGAGTCGGGGTTTCTCCGTCCCACGTCGGAGGCAGTACGCTTTATTATTTTATTGCGGTATGGATTAAGTAAATAGGCAGTACTTTTAAGCAGCCACCACTGATCCATTTTTGAAAACAGATGTTTAGGATCTTTATAATAAAAGGTCTTAAATAATACAGATGATAAATTAGAACCAGAGATAAATTGATCAAATAATTTTATTATCATTCGGTAGCATGAATTTACAACTAAACAGGTGGTCGTAGCTTGCTGGAAACTCCACAAATTCTTCCGACGTAACCTGAATATCGCTTTAATTTCCTTGAAATTCGCGCTAATCTCTTTTCCGAGGATCATATTGCAGCCTAAGATGGACTACGAAATATCTCACTAATTGAAAATCATTTCTCCTTCATTAAGTTAATAAAGATGGCGCTATCCTCTGGTAAGCAGCAGAAGGTGTATCCTTTAAACACGTCGTCAAATTCCGGATGCAATGCATTGCAGTCAACAACTTTGAGACAATAGTTGTTCAGATTCACAGCCGTGATGTTTAAGTAAGGATCGTTGAACGTGTGGAAAACTATGCCTCGAGCAGGGTTTTCAACGTCGATGGCGGCTTTCACGAGTATCTCGGTGACCGGAAGGTAATCTGGCGAACTTGTGGTGTTGCCCAGTTTCCACTTGTCACCGAGATAACCGGTGAGGAAGCTTGGTATGTAGGTAACGGAGACGTCTAGATCCCGGGTGGTCTCGTCGGCTATTTCACGGATAACCCTACCGATAGTTCGCCAGTTGCCTTCGTACACACTCTTCCACATCGGAGCTGTGTTCTCGTAGTAGCGCACAATTTCTTGCTGGCCGTAGTAATACAAATCCTCTTTGAATATAAGTTTGCCAACGATGACTGAATTGTTGCCTGGGGATAAGTATTTTCACGTTTTATTATATATTGTAAATGTAAATGAGTCCTAAATTTTAAAAATTAGTTGAAAATTTTGTAAATTTTCTAATATTTTCTCAGTTATAACCCGGTAGAAGATGTTAACGTTTTTCGTGTGCAGTTCGTGATGCATTTAAAGAAGCCATTTAATCTTACATTTGTAGGTAAGAAATAAATTAAATATTTTTTAGAATAGCTAGAAAAATAGGACTGCAATGTCCATTACAAATTTTCTAACCTCAAAATCGCAATCACTAATACCTTCAATTTCTCATCTTTTTATCTGCCGGAAGTGCCCATTTTTCTTCAATTCAACTAGAAGTTGATTAGCTCTGAATTGGCTCTACACTCGATACATCGCTAGCTCCCTTTTGTAGATAGATCGATAAGAATCATTAAGAATGTTGAATAAAGATCCGAAAAATCGTTATATTAATTATAATTAATTATAATGATCGATTTGACTAGTGACCATAATTAACTTTGATAATTTTGTGCCCATAAACTACTTGAAACTTCTGCTAGGGTAATTGCAAAATCTATTATGATTATGAATTTAAAGAAAATAAAAAATTACACTTGTAAAGTATTCGCTCTGTGGAATATTACTAATACTAACACTAAAAAATGTTTAAGTTGGGTTTCGTGAACGTAAGCGACTCCCCATTTCCGGTTCTCTTAAATAAGGTATAGACTAACTGCACATTGTTTTTGTGTCAGTATTGCACAAGGGAATACAATAAATACAAAAGTATATCACACCTGCGAAGTATTTTTCCGTCAAATCCACATTTTTGTAGTGCTTCTGAAATGAAGCTATCTGATAATCCCTGGAAAATATCTCAGTGAAGTTGATCCTCATATTCTGGTAGTACACGCCCCTCTCGTACGTACTATATTCACCAAATGTCAGCCTTTTCTTAATAACCGACGGAATCCTGATGCGTACAATTTCGATTTCCAAATACGGATAAAATTCCTGTCGACACACCTTCAGTAGATCCATATCGTTTAATCTGTAGCCTACCTCATAGCCTTTCATTGTAGGTGGACCGTTGCTTACATTGGTCAAGTGCATTGCGGGTAATGGTATTATTTTGGAGCACTTTATATAATGATTGGAAGCTAAGGCAAAAGAACTTGGACCTCCGTGGACGTGAACAATTAAATTGCTAGATGGATCATGCAGTAGGTATACCGATCTCGATGTCGCATTGGTAACTCCAGTTTCGTTCCCAATCTTTTGGTAGAACTGCATGATGGAATTGAGGCCTGGGCAAGCTAAATGAAGTTGTTGATCTTCGCTTTGGAATATGCAGTTCGACTGGGCGGAAGGATAGTGGACGACCGGCGTGCCGTCGGATTTATATTTGTATATGAGTGGACCATCAGCTGCACTTATTCTTAAGATGTCCGGTGATGAGGAGATCTTGCAAATAGATGCGGCATTTTCTGGAATTTATTCGATTAGGAAAGAACCTTTGATTATTAATAAATCTTTAAACGTTATTTGTTATTTTATAATTTACTCTTGGGATTAAAATTGTTAAAAATAATGAATAATTAGTTGCATCGTACCTACATTTTTACTATAAGTTTAAATAGTGTAACCAGAAAAGTTTATAAATGTTTTAATGATAGAAGTTCATATAACAGAAATTAACTTACTCAGAAAAATGAGAAGAAGGAAAAATCTGAGCTTCATTGTCCATCGATGTGTCATGTTTATATGAAAATGTCTGAAATGAGTGAAAAACCTATTGGCAACATATTTCAAATTGTATTATATTTCACGAAGAATATTATTAAAAAAGATAGAGACCAAAGGTATACATACCAAATGTATTGTGTTTTAGCACGTAGAATTCACTGTGGCGTTGAGAGCACCAGGAAATATATTAAAAATCTTTACACAAAGAAAGATAAGATAACTAATATATTTATTTGCAGTTATAACTGTATGCGATCGATCCAACTTTATCAAATTTTTTGAATCTAATCTTCTAGGTTGATAACAGTAGATTTTAAGATATCTGCTCAATAACAAGAATACTGATATTTTTCTATTTTACGCATTTTTTACTTTTCTAGGTTAGAATCTTATACTGTTTGCAATTGAAAACTGAAATTAAAGATATTTTGTTACAGAGATTTAAAAAAAAGGATTAGAAAAAGATGACGGACGTGATTTAAGTAGGTAAGATATTCAATTACGAGTAATTAATATAAAATTATTTATTTTCTTCAAAATATACTTAAAAAATAATGAAGACCAATCATTTTAATAAAGATAAGTTAGTGTAATTTTTTCTAAGTTTAATTTTGCAGTAAAATGTACGATTTTCACTGCAAAGACAGTCATTCAAACCCTTTTTTCCTTTATCTCGTCTGTACTCGGTACAAGATTCGATATTCTTGTTATAATTATTCGGTTCCCCTGGTAACCAGCTATAGTAAGCTGCCTCCTTTGCGATTTCACCGAGTATTGTGGAAAAGTCACCGTCCTGGAAATAATCGTGAATTCCAATCCAAAGACCGTTTAGCGACTTTTCGTCCATCATTTTCAGATACAAGTTTTCTTCCTCTCTACTTGTTGCGCAAGCCAAAAAACCTGGAATATTAATAAAATAAATTAATTAAAGGTAAAAGTAATTGTTATTGTTGATTGCTTTCTCATAGATAAATCATTTATCGCTATGAAATTTGTTTTCTGCTTTTGTCGTAGTTTTTCTCATTTATGCTTTTGATAGGTTGACCTGAGATCTCAGCTGACATTTTGACATGAGATTCTACATGAGATCTCATCTGAGTGTTTTAAGTATACTGAAAAAAATGTATAGTTACGATAACAATATAAATGTACAGCCGTTGTACAGCCTGGCAGTAAGCTACATTCGACTATACATTCCGCTGTAGTGGCAATACAAATCTGTATCGTAACCGGATGTTTTGTTGATGCAGCTATTTATATTGCTGATACAGCTATATAACCTAGTAGTCGCGATAGCTACGACTTTATATCGTAGCGCCACTTATAATATCGTTGTCACAGCCATACGTTTTTCTCAGTGTAGGGAGAGCAGTTAGTAGTATTTTTTAACTTTGATCAATTTGTATACCTCCTTCATGGAGACAAGTTTTCCTGGCTTCGTTCCAATTTTGCTCAATGGGGTGGTATTTGATAGCAGTAATGTACTCATCATCTTCAGAGATAATCTCGTAGCCGAGAAGCAGTTTCGGACGGGTCTGGATTGTATTTTGATTACAACACGATTACCTGTTATCGTTTATTTGAATGCTTACATTTCCGTTAACAGTTACCGTTGATTGTAGTGGAGGAATACCTAAATATAACGTAAAAAAATGATTATTTATGGAAAATTATTACTATTTATTAAATAAATCAAAATTTAGAAATTAATTAATATACCATGTAATATACTATATAATACTTTGGACTCTTTTTCAAACGAATATTCGATATATTATATTTAGAAACAAACTTCGATTGAATTTATTTATAATTAAATATACAAAAAAAATCTGATCTTTCGTGCAGTATTTTACTTTATTTTACTTGACGTGATAGTCCCTTTCATTCGTTTGTGAATACTAATGATGAAAATATGTAATATTAAAAATTAGTATAAAAATGTAAGATTTTAATAGTAATATTACCTGTATTGCAAAGTGAACTTGGACTTTTGGAATTTATACAGGGCAATTCAGATAAAGCAGCTGGCAATGATAATGCATGGTCAAAAGCAACTGTCAAAAAGTACACCACGAAAGACTTCATTTTTTTAAGTTCTGCATCGCTATAATGAACTGCTTGCTTTATATACCAATTTTATAGTGACTAAGTGATGACACATTACCGTAGATATAGACACTTTTACTCCAAAACTGTCCTTTTGTATATTTAGCTATATTTTATCAACCCCTTGCTTTTTAGGAAACGATGTATAATTAAATTTTAGAAGAAAAAACGCATCCTTTGATTAGTGCATGGTATTAACATTCCAACGTTTTTTTCTTTTAAATATTTTCTTTGTTATACATAAAAAATAGATAGAATAAATGTCAGGAAAACCATTTTTAATTTATTGCAATGCACAACTTATGAAAAGTCATATATTGGAAAAGATCGCTTCTTCTTAAAATTATCAAAATTTCTTAAACGCATGTTTTAAATAAAATAATTACTTATTTTAAACAAATTTATCAACACTTTTATCTGCCATTCCAAAGCTCTGCAAAGTATTTGACTAATTCTGCTTCCTTCTAGTGTAAGCTTTGTAAAAGTGATAAAAAAGTATAGAGATAACGCCATATAAGTATATTTTGAGTCATTGCTAATCGAAATATGCCATTTTTAAGAAACGTATGCGTGTACATGTGTCACCAACAATTTTTTTTTTTTCAAAGAAAAAGTCCCAAGAGTTTTTCGTTAATTCCTTGTGCTAGCTGTTTTCAATGTAAAACATTATTGGTAATTCACTATTGGTTACTGGGAGAGAAAAAGGTAAGGAGAAAATCTTTCTGAGGGTTTGAGAATTTACTATATAAGTATACTTTCTCGTAGGAATTTCACAGTCATGTCAGTTATTACCTATGTTCGTGTAGAGTTAATAAAATTTTTATGTCATTATTGTCGCTGCACGATTTGCTAATGATAATTTTTAATATAAAACATTTATTTTTTCCTCTACTGGATGTCGGCCTGAGTTTATATAAGGTGCTGTTATGAAGCTAAAGTAGAATATAGGTTTAACTGTGCAATAGCTAATATGGTGGTAAGCTTCCGACTGATTGCTCAAAAATATGTAAGTACCCTCCACGCATTTACTTATTTTGAGTTTATTAAAGTAATATATGAAGTACGTTCATTCTAACTTGCAAAATTTTAATGAACGTAAAAAATAATATATTAAAAATTCGTTTTGATCCGTTTAACTACCCTTAAAATATTGACTTTTAAAAATAGTACTCATATTTAATTTTTCAGCAAAGTTTTTAATGCAAAAATCAATTTCAAAATCAGATTAGTTTCTTAATTAAATGATTACTAAAATGATAATTAATAAAAAAGTTAAAATAACATCAAATAAATTGATAATTTGAAACGATGAAAAACAGGAAATTAATGACGTCAGAAATGGAGAAAAGTGAAATTATTCACTTTATCGCCAATTATATATTGACACTAGACACTAGTATAATTTACAGGCCACTTGATTCAATACAGAATACAAACGAATATCGATTTCCTATACTTGCAGTGAGGCAAAATTTGATATAAATACCGTATGTAACAGTCATTAGGGACTCAGTTTTTTACAAAGTTTTGCCTATAGGTGACTGATACCTTGAGGCTCCAAGTTACATTAAATTTGTGATATTTTCTGCGAAAGTTTTATCACAGTTTAATATAGGTTTCATTGCACGACAACTAACTTGGTGGTAAACTACCAACTGAATATTAGGAAATATTGTGTAAGTACCCTTCATACCAATAACCCTGACTGATTATTTTACCAAATAGTACCTTTTTAATTTTTCAGCAAAGTGGTGAATGCATGGAGCAAATTCAAGAAACTATGTTTCAACTTAGGAAATACGTGGCTATTCTTTTTTTAATTAACTCTTTTTACAACGGCGGTACTGCAGGTCAAAATATAATAGTGACACCTATAACCAGCCAAATATCGTTTACATCGAATAACGAACAGTTATTTTACGTAACCTGCGATCGGGTTCTTTCAAACGGAATTAAAAGTAAGACTTGCGATTTTAACTTGCAAACGCGAAAAGGTGACGATGCGTTCGTGAAAAGTTGTTACGATATCCCAGTGCACAGTACAGTTTATTTTGATGCGCATAAAATTATCAGCGATACAAAAGTTTTAATACTGTATAATGCAACCATTTTTACTGGATCTCGTCCAGAACCATCGGTAATTGAATATAAAGTCCTTGACTTTGTCTATTGCTCTCTTGATTCGACATTGGAAATACCACTAGATCCCGATAATTCAGGTTTCCCGTTTATGTACTTATCCGTTACCAACGAGACAATAGATCTTTTCATTTCAAACGTTTCTCCGCTGTGTAAGGGAGAAAATGAAGTTTGCATAATACCGTTCAATCTCCAAGGTAAGCAGCTTGGGGATCCAAAACGCTTTCCAGCAAGCGAAGTTTATCACGCTGCTCAAGTAAACGATCAGGAGCCGGAGAAAGGACGCTATGTAAAAGGAAAAGAAGATCCGAATTGGATCGTATTGCACATCGACTCGACGGGCCGGGTTAATCAGTTGCTATCAACTCCTTACATGCCCTATGATGATGTTGAACATGATTTAACTGTGTACTCAAATTCGTATGAATTGTATGGTTTTTGCACACCTCACACGAGCGAGAAGCTTCACCAAAATCGCTATTTTAAAGCCATACATATTTCTTGTATGCAATTCGACACGCAAGGAGTAAAATTGAACTCAACCTTGCAGGTAGGCAAAAATACTTTAGCTATAGATGTACACAATTTGCCAAACAGTGAGATGCTGTTGGCAACCGCAAATTTTGAACAACAAAATAACGGCACTGCAGTTGTTAATAGTATTACTTTTTATAAAATCAATAAGGATGGTCCGAGTTTTAATTCTCTGACGATTAAAGGTGTTAATTTGAAATATACATTTGCTGAAGATGAGGTGCTTTGGGTAACCGGCTCAGCAAAAATGAGAATTTATGAGAGAAATAATAACCAAATATGCGTGGACATTGCTTGTCAAAGTCCATTAAAGACACAATTCGGTCATGAATTCGGTAGTTTAGAATATGATGTTCAGTGTATAGAGAAAGAAAAATTAATCAATTTGTAATGTATATAAAATTCATGATCATTTTCTGAATAAAAATTAAGATGTAATAAGAAATGAGTGATTATTTATAATATATCCTTTTCAATTATTTAAATTATTTAGTTTGAACGTGATTTTCTTATGTCAAAATATGAAGTCATTTACTAGACAACTTACTAGGATGTAGTTGGATAAACCAAACAACACACATATATACAATTTCAACAGAACTTTCTGCACTCAAAAATGTATTAATACTTTGCTAATTGCTTTCGGTTTTTAACCAAGTTTTGAAACATAAAATAATTAATATTTCCTCAGTTTCTTTATTTTTATAGCGATTTTTCTATATACTGGGTTGATTGATATATTAATTTCAATTTTTTAACGATAAATCGTGTAAAAATATTTTTTTCTGAGGAATTTGAGAATCTTAATGCTAAGAATTGCTAGAAAATTACTCTTAAAAGATGAGCGAAATTAAGGAGGAAAATTCACGAAATTATCAATCTGTATTTTGCAGAATGAAATTGTTTATATTTTTCGTTCTCACCATAAAAACGAGAGTTTTCTAGATATTCTTCACCTCCTTAAAGTCTATAATTTTGTACGTAAACTCAGTCAGCGCTGGGTAAAGGAGAGGAGAGCAGCGTTGCCGTGGCGGAAACAGCCGAAGAGTCACGAAGCCATCGGCATCGCGCGATTGGCTGGTGTGGTGGCGCTTGGTTTTACTCACAAGCCTCGTCGTACTTTACCTGCACCAATAAGATACTTCAAACGAGAATATTTGAATAAAAAATTTTTCATAAAATTGTAATAATGTTTTTAAACAAAAGATATAACATCTAGCATTTATTTGATTTGTAAAATAAATAACGTTTAATATTTAGTTAATATATAAAAGGAAAATAAGCAGTAAATCGAATCGCCCCCTGCGGAAGTGAATGGAGGAGAAAGTGGGGGTGTAGATCCGAGCGCGCGGTCCGGGCAGGCAGGCCCTAACGGCCACAGAGACACGTGAAAGCGACGTAAACAAGGCAGGGAGTGCATGCTCGCTTGTTTTGGTCGGGTTCGATTCGAACGCGTTAGTTCGACTGTCTGCTCCAAAACGCGTCAACGATTCGAGACTCCGCGTCGATCACTGTGCAACAGACTCATTCGCTGTCATCGCCCCGTGAGTTGTTGCATATACGAGATACAGTGAGATCGAGCTCGACACACCTGCACCTTGTCGAGGCACGTGCGAGGCCCGACGGAAGCCAGAGCGAGACGAGCCTCTTTGACGCAGACAGCAAGTACTCGGAGGAGCAATATGGCTGTAGGCGGCCTGCGAATCTACGGCTGCAAGTGTGGCTCGCCTCTCACCAGCGTGCAGCATCTGAGGAGTAGAAACTTCCAGGGAAAATTGGGAAAAGCTTACTTCTTCACCCACGTTACCAACATCACTTGCGGGTAAATTTGTCTTTTTTCGTGGCGAAAAGCTAAGGCTGATTCCACGACATGTTTTTCGCGTTTTTTACTGTGATTTTAGTCAAAAACACAAAAAGAATACAGTCAACAACACAAGAAACATGTATTATGGAATTGGCCTAACATTATTTCGTACATTTTTTATTTTTCAAGGGGCAACTTTTTTTATTATTTAAATAGAATTTACTTTTTTCGTGTATACGGTATTAATAACCTGCAAAGCGCTGTTGTTTATGTTTGAAAGAACTGAAATTAAAGAAAGTGTACATTGTGTAATTATTCTTTAATTAGGATCATTCAAATATTATCTAAAAATCTTGGGATTTAACCAATACCTATGCACAACCTGGTAGCCTGTAAATGAAACTGCAAAGAGGAATATTATACGCAGAAAAAAAATAAAAATAGCATTTTTCATCATAATGTCGATCTTACCTTACTAAAACGTTAACTTTACATTTATAAAGTATAACATATTTAAAATTTATATTTGCTGGCATAATTGCACTATTCTACTATCAAGATCTTTTGGCATCATTAAGCATCATTCGTCATCTTCATACTAGTACATTACGAAACGTATAAGTTAAGTGGCACTTTATAGCACGGCGTATAGTTAGTGCCCGAACGTAGCGAGAGCGATAACGTTGTGCCGTGCAATGATGTGCCATTTTAGGTTACTATTTTATAGCATCTGCCTGCCCTAAGTCCGCCATGTCACGCCTATCCGTGACATATGCAATCTCGGTGCGCTCGGGCGCTAACCGCACGGTGCAATAAAGGACTACTTAGGTCACGGATAGGTGTGACATAAACGCGGACTTAGGTCACGCCGTGCTATAAAAGAAATTTTGTTTAAAATGTGTAAAATCTTACAATAGTCGTGACGATTGTTATTTCACCCTGTGAGTGTGAGTGAATTAGATTCTCACTGTTCAAGGGAGAAAATTTGATTAAATCTGTCTCTTTTACACTTGCAACTTAAGGTACTTCACCAGTTTCAGTGGTGCTTAACTTCATTAAATCAGATTTAAATCAATATTAATGTTAAAGACATAACGAAAATCACTAAAATATGAATAAACAGTGCATAAAATGTAAAAATAATGTAAAAAACCGAACTGCACACGGAGAGAACATTGTCAGGAGTATTCCGTGCCTACTAGCCGCGGGTTACGTCCAGGCGCGCGATCACGAAGTAACTCGGCTAATAGTCGTATTTACTCCGGCAGCGCTAACGAACAGTTCCATGATTCATAGTCACGGGACGATTCCGACACCTTATCGGAAAAATCCGGCTAAGCTCTCGGAATGCGAGCGGAAGAGTATACGAGGCTCGCTCTCGCATTCCGAGAGCTTAGCCAGATTTTTCCGATAAGGTGTCGGAATCGTCCCGTGCCTATGTAGCATGGAACTGTTCGGTAGCGCTGCCGGAGTAAATGCGACTGTTAGCGGAGTTACTCCGCGATCGCGCGCCTGGACGTAACCCGCGGCTAGTAGGCACGGAATACTCCTGACAATGTTCTCTCTGTGCAGTTTAAATGATACTCACTAAGATAGTGTCAACCCTCCGGGTCCTGGATTTTTCTGAAATTTTGAGGAACGATTCTTTGATAGAGGGAGGGAAAATAAAGAATGTCTCAAATCGCATACAAATTGTCACCCGAGGCGAAGCCGAGGGCGATAAACGTGCGATTTGAGGCTTTCTTTATTTACTCCCGTGGTGTGTATATTATTTTTTTTACGTAGCGGGAGAGAAGTACTACTTTCTCTCTCGGCGCCCGTTCGAGAAGGTTGTACTTCTGTCCTTGCTAGGCAAAAAAAATAATTAACACGTTTCTCGGGATTTTGTTTCATGGGCCCTAGTTATAAAAATGTGCGATACTATTAAAAAATCTAGGGGAAATCTGCCTTGACGAAAATGTTAATTACTCGGGAACTAAAAATCGTAGGACGTACAAAAATGATAATAAAGTACAATATAATAGCTGCAATTTGAGACTTCTTAAATTAAAAAATCTTTATTGGTTCAGGAGTAATGTACAATTTAAAAAAGTTACGATTTAAATTTCATTAAAAATCACTAAAGAAAATTGACGCAGATTATCTTGCATAAAATTTCTTCACATTTTTTAATTGTACATTGCTCCTGAACCAATAAATATTTTTTATTTTTAATTGTGCATTAACTGTCAATAAATATTTCTTTATTATAAAAAATATAGAAGCTTTCCCTCAAATGATCCTTTTTATCTGCGTGTTCTTTCAGTTTCGGTTATAGCTTATCAGGTGACGAATTGGTATCGCTTAATTCGCTCTTGTAATAAAATTATTATTATTTTAGTGAGGAAGAACAAAGAAATTTGATAACTGGAGTCTTCAAAGTACGAAATGTAATGTGTTCACAATGTTTCGTGATACTCGGATGGAAGTACGAGTTTGCCTACTCAGAGAGTGAGAAGTATAAAGAGGGTTCGTATGTTTTGGAAAAAGCATGTTTCGCATAAAGGACTGCTCCGAGGAAGATGCAATTTCCAGAAAGACGGATTATTATTGTATTATAGATATTTTACAATGACTGTCTCCAGGTATAAATAAAATATACCTAGTAAAGTACAGCATTACTAAAGTCATTAACAGTCATTGAATCAGAAATTTATTACTTTATATTTTATTAGAAAATGAATTGACAAAATGTAAACAAAACTTTTTGTAATAAAATTTTTATATCTTTTCAAAATTTATTTAATTTCCTGCAACCTTACCAAAGAAAAAATAAGATTAATGTAAAAACCCTGCCAATAAATTAACACAGCTCACTCCAACTTAATTTTAGATTTTTTTCTTTAATTTAATAATAAAATAATCTTTTTCATTTGAATTTCCTTTTAATTCATATTGCATGTATATGAACTTACACAATTCAAATATTTCAAAATTTCATAACAATACAAACAAGTTCTTGAATATTTTTCTTAAAGTCGCTCACTATTAATCAGCGGGTTTTTAGGTTAATGAATGATAATCTTATCCCCACAATCGTGACTAAGCAATTATCTTCTGTGTAACAGGGTGAAATCTGGGTCCTTCCCGATCCATTTTCAGGAGGAAAAGAGAGGTTAGTTTCCCTTGCGCGCGCGACTCGTCGCGAGCCGCCGCGAATTCTCCTGTTAGGCTGGGTCCACAATGACGCGGAATTCGCAAACGTGCGGACTTTCCGCGCGCACTTGCGCTGGGATCGCGTGCGCTCTCACTGCTGCCAACGTAACCTAACCTATCCTAACCTAACCTCATACGTCTCATGTCATATAGTCCGTGTAGGTTAGGTTGGCA
>UXGC01002268.1:0-12814 GCA_900480045.1 Eurytoma adleriae
GATTATCACTTGATTGTCGCAGCAAAATCTCACATGATTATCATGTGACAATCATGTGATCCGCATGTGATCTTCACATGATCATCACGTGATCATCATGTGGTCATCATGTGATGATCATGTAACGTTTTTCAGTAGGGAGAATATCTTAATAATTAAGTATTAGATATTTTTATAAAATTCCTTATAGATTCAGGTGCTGGCGTGAATGCAATTGATGAACATGAATTATTTTTTTCACTGCACTGCATGTAGCAATAAAATCCTCTCTTAAAAAAACGGATGAATGGCGCCAAAATTCAAAAAGTTTTCTAACCTCAAAAATTATAATGGATCTTATGTTTGAGTAAATAAATGGGCATGAGGAAATTTGTGCCCGCGAAACGCGTTGGATTTTGATAGTACAGTAATAAGATAATTAAAATGCCTGTATTATGATAAATTATTTTAAAAATAAACTTTCATCGGATCTTATGAGGTTTCTGTACCTTTTTATCGGGTTTTATAAAACCTTTTCAATAGGGATATTACAATTATATTATTGAACATCTGTAGTGAGTGCGATATTCAACGGTTCTTTTATAAATATAATTCGTTTGTAGAACTCTACGATGTAAATTGTACAATATATTTTTCTTATGTTTGTCGGTAATTTCAAAAACCTAAAGTACGGTAATTGTAGTCTATAGAATGCAAAAAAGGTTCATGAAAGCAGTTTATACATCGGCCATAGAATGAAAAAAGGTCGATACCAGCCTTAATCTGTAGTTTACAGAAGTAAGCGGAATTTTTTTCTTACGAAAAGAATATATGGTTATCTGTATGTAATTTCTTTTATAGCTTCGTACTTTATAAAATTATATAGTTATACTTGTGTATTTAATTTAATTGTATGCCTTGTAGATTGTAGGATTGTATTATTATACTGGAAAAATTGTTGGTGCCATCGTAATTACAAAGTGTAAGTAAGCGGATTTTGCTCTCATTACAATTCTATAAATTCTACTATAATAAATATTTGTTTACAGTATTCTACGATGCAAATTGTAAGATATATTTTTCGTACGTTTAATGGTAATTAGAAAAACCTGAGGCTACGGTAATTATAGTTTACAGAACGCAAAAAAGGTGCACATAAGCGACTATATCTAAGAAGTTCCTCGGGTTGGTGGGAAAAAAGAAACATTTTTTATGACTGTCATCCACTCGTGACAATGACATTGTCGGGACAAAATAAAATTCATCTCTACGTAGTTATTTTGCAATAAATTACAGTTTGTGCATTCGATACTCGGCCATAGAATGAAAAAGGTCGATACCAGCCTTATTCTGTAGTTTCTAGAAGTAAGCGGAATTTTTCTCTTTCGACGAGAATGTATGGTTATCTGTACGTAATTTCTTTTATAACTTCGTACTTTATGCAAATAATACAGTTATACTTGTGAATTGAATTGAATTGTATGCTTTGTAGATTGCATGACTGTTTTGTACCATACTGGAAAAATTGTTGATGCCAGCATAATTGCAAAGTGAAAGTAAGTGGATTTTCCTTCATTACGATTCTATGAGTTTTATCATGATAAATATTCGTTTATAGCATTTTACGATATAACGGAGAAAGAAATGGTTTAATTTTTTCCTAATCATGAAGGTCTCATTTGTTCTCATCTTTTTCTCCTTTGTTTATATGAATACCTACTTCGCCATTCAATAACTTTTACACAAATATATGTCGTTTTACATGTATACCGAACTTAACACACACCTATCTCTAAATTACAATACATCATAATGCCAAACGCTACGCTTAACATACATTTCGCAAAGGATGCTGTTTAAAATTTATGATAGAAGCTACCTAAATTGTTCTTATATATTAACCAAGCTTGCGTCTGACGACTTTCGAGTACGCGACACCACCTAGTCTTTTCTTTAGCATTACTGTCACGAACAAATCTGGAATGTATATATTTTGCACTATAGGCGCGTTTCGTCCTAGATCAGCCTAGTGGACTCGTTAGTAGGGCGTGCAGGCTGATCCTGCCTTTGACACGATTTTGAAGAACACGACTTATGAAAATAATTTTACTTTACCGCCTTAGAGAGAAAGACCCTTCCTCGGATTCGATCGGACTCGAAACGCCAAATTTTACCACAATTAGTCATCGGTTCCGCGCGCTTTCAGAAACACCCTTCTTCACTCAAGACGTTGAACTAACATCGGAACGGGCCGGAATCAGCAGTGGGTTGTAACATTTTATGGTGACAGCGGTGGGATATTTCTTCGAAGAGGAGAGAAACTTGTGGGAAAATGTCCTGTCTGATGAAATTTCGTTATTTACCTAACAACTATTTAATACCTATCTCTCCAGAATTGAATTCTGATGAATCGGTGGAGGAATCGCAGACTTCAGGAAGTTCGGGGGATTCGAGAGAAAATTTTTTTTTAGAAAAATAGCAGATATTGCTAAGATTATTCCTGATTAAGGATGCGGAGAAGCACGTGAGTCCGTCGCAGAGGTTTTTCTTTATTGACCTTGTATCCTCGAAAGCGACTGGCGCAGCCCATGAACACTTGCAATTCTATAACTTTCAAAACCTTGATGATTTATTAGAAGAATTGAAACGAGTATTTGCGCCCTTACATAATTTGCCGCAAGTCCAAGCTGAGTTGGCCCGAGTTAGCCAGAAAATCGGGGAGAAGGTTGTGAGATTATGGTTTACGAGTTTCGCAAATTTATCACTCTGCTGTAGGTATGGTTAAAGAAAATTTTGATTCATCTAGTGTAAGTGGCATGATCAAGAGATTAACCAATATCGCTTGTGAATGTTTTATATTAGATTTAAACCGCGACTATACTCCATTCATGAACGGGAAAAGCCGAGATTCAGTAAAAGATATAATAATAGCTGCGGCAGAAGCCGAAAAACATGTACCACAGGACGAGAAACTCGTTAAAATTAACTGTTTTCGCTACGGGAAACTGGATCACCGTATTAAAGATTGCATAGTTAAACGTGAAAATATAGAATCGAGGTCTTCAGTTGTTAATGCGCAAAATGAAAATCGGATTAAATGCTATCGCTGCGGAAAATTGGGTCATATTATACAGAACTGTAGAGTTGATCCGAAAGGGGTAAATCTTCCTTGTCCAGCATGGCGCCGTGCTCTTTCTCGGCAAACCTTGCCAGTACAAATCACCGAGCATAAACTTGTCTAGTTCCGACTTGCCAGTGTCGTGCAGGCTCATGTGCCAATTCGGGTTATCGGGAATAAATGAGGGAATAGTCAAAACTTCTCGTTACGTTAGGATAAAATTCGACGATCATCAGTTGTACTATGCACGTAGTTCCGGATAGTTTTCCCATTAAAAGCGATTGACTTCTAGGAACGAAATTTTTACATGAACACCGAGCTCTGCTCTCCTTCCGCGACGAATGCATTCAGTTTGGGAACAGACACCAACCCATAACAATTCCTTTCCGTCCGCACAATCGGTTCCAAATTCAAGCTAGAACGCGGCAATTGGTAAAGATTAAAATTGTTGATACTGATCTTCAATCTGGTTATATTCTGTGTCTAGTCAACAGAAAGGATAATTTCGTGTCTACGTTCATGATTAATACTACTTCCAGTCAAGTTGATCTAACCATCCCTCCGTTGGAATTAGAGGAATTCGATCAGACTCTTACTCCCGTTCGAACTATCACGCAGATCGATCAGAGTGAAAAGAACCAAATTCTCCACGATAAGGTAGATAATTCAGATAAGATTTTGAAAAGCATTGACCTAGAATCTTTAAACAAAGAGGAGAGAGACAGGGTCGTAAAATTAGTGGTCCAATACCCCTTTCAATTTCATGTTCCGGTGATAAATTAAGTAAAACTGATACCGTAAAACACTGAGTTAGAACTACCGATGATGTTTCAATAAACGTTAAACAGTATCGATATCCACCTCAGCTTCGGGATGAAATTCAAAAGCAAGTAAACAATATGTTGAAAGATGCTATAATCGAAGAATCCGAGTCCTCCTACAATTCACCTTTGTGGATTGTTCCGAAGAAACTGGACGCAAAAGAGAACAAACGCTGGCAGTGATGCCCCGAAAACCGCGTTCTCTACACCGTTTCATCAACTCCAATATAAGCGCATGCTAATGTCATTTTTTATGTTTTTGATATCATTCTACACGATTTCAACCTTAGTTTTTTCTATAAGATTACCTTCATAATGACACGACGAGGTAAAACTTACCATAATGTTGGACCGACTCTCCTTTAACATTACGCATAACGCAGAGCCAACAATTTTTTTTGCTATTTCGATAAAGAGTTTATGTTTAATTTTTTTATTTCTGTATAATTTAAAGGTCAATTAATCTAATTTGTGACTGGTCAGATGTAGTGGAAATAGTAGATTATGCATCTTGGGAGGAAAAGTAGGGAATAGTCGCCTTCGGCTCGGGCGGACAATTACATGCGATCTCGGACGTTCTTTTTTTTACTCCCGTGATGCATATACTATTTTTCTGCATGAGGGGTATGAAATGCGTATCTGGACTTACGTCCCTAGGGCGTACAGTGCGCACTTTACACTCCGTGTGGAGAAAAAATTATAAAAATAAAGAGACATTATTGCTGTTAAAAAAATTTATTTACAATCTTAATGTTCTCTTTTATTCAATGCCAACATAATTTTTTTAAAAAGTGAACCAACCATAAAAGTTTGTTACAATGTGCACATTATATAAATGTTGTTTGTGAGCTCTCACATTCGACGCAATCACATAATATTTCATTTTTGTTAAAACAAACTTCGTTAACATTTTTAAATCTTTCCGGATCGCCAATGGCGTATTCACTTTTGTCCCAAGCGTATTGCAACATTCGTCGAAAAACTTCTTCTGTGAGCTGATTGAAAAAGTGAATGCATCTTTATAAAAAGTAGTCTATCATGTGTTTGTTCTTCAGTTAAGTCTAACATCATTTGATTATAAATTGCACGTACAAAAATCTTATACTGCCTGAAAAAAAATACATCTAGTGGTTGACAAAGCCCTGTTGTATGTGCAGGTATTATTAATGGTACAACACGATCCGTTGTATTGGATGTTAAGCAATTCTTCAAAAAATCTGCAGATTGTCCGGTCCAACGTTAAAAGTAGAGTATTTTCTTTCAAGTGAGGTATTAAGCACTCTAATATCCACTTTTTGACGTGTTCCTTGGTCAGTTTATCAGATTTACTACAAACTGTGACTAAATTTCTCGTTGTATTTTGCATCACTTCTATACGAATACGAGGTCCAAACTCATTGCCAGTAGTTTCCTGTAAGCATATTAATTTATTCTTTTATATACATTCTATATCATTATACCGGTTGAATTGATTTTTTAATTACTGAAACTTTATCCTATTTTGTATTGTTTAACTACAGTACTATTATTATTCAGCGCACTGAAACGTCAATGCATAAATCATATCAAGTATAAAATAATAGTATATTACGTACCTAGCCCTGCATAATAAGAAATGTCTCAGATCAAATGTAATTGTCGACCGAGGCGAAGCCGAGCGCGCTTCCCCCCACTCTCACACACACACAAGCATACAGAGCACGTACTCCTAACATCAATAAACACGTGAATAATAATTTATTGTATATTGTCAATGAAAAATTATTAGGCGACGTATAATTTAATTTGGCAAAATTAAAATAAAAATCGGAGGATTTTATAACAAGAAAAAAACTTATACACCTAAAAGAATCAATTAAGGAGGCTGACCGAGTCAAAACAATTAACCAATCAAGCTTCTGACGTGTTTTACACTCTTGCTCAGTCACCAATCGATCTATAAAATGCGCGGTTCGATGTCTATTTACCTTCGCCTCGTGTGCCTCTTCTATCTTATTCCGAAGCTTACTAACATAATTATGTCAAGTGGCTCTCGAAGATATATTTACCATCAAGTATAATAACGACGATTCTTCATATGCGCCGCCATATCTGTCACACTTAACGAAAGCAATTCGAAGCACATCATCTCACTGTAGCACTTTGTCTTACACAACCTCAGTTTTACAAGTACCATTTTTAGACTTGAATCTTTAGACGTTGAAGGAAGCTACTAAAATGCTCAATTTTTGAAGTTGAATAACTGGTGAAAACAACCCGCGTGCCCTTTTTGCGAAATGTCCGTATTGAATAGAATACTGAAAGGAAGGAAATTTTTCTTTTTCTTGAGAATGAGTATTATATGATGCCAACTCCTCCAATTTTTAAATTTTAGAGAAATCTATAGAATTTTGATAAATCAGCAATCTTTGTTATCTGCATTAACACTAACATTATTTTGCTTTATTAAATTTCTTTCCAAGGTAATTTACTAGTAATTCCATCAAAAATACAACAAGGCTGAGAATGAATAAAATAAAAAGAATGCGAAAAGCAGAACGTAACTGAAATATACTTATATGTGTATAAACTCGACTGTATACTTCTTTATATTGACTCTTTTCAAAATTGAGCATATATTGCGTAATACCGCTCTGTAGTAGAAGTAAAGAAATCGATTGGAACTTTTTTCTCAAAGGCGAATCGTTCCGGAAGAAGAAAACATCGTACCTAGAAAACGTTTCATCTTTAGATATATGAAACTCTTCATCTTCTTGCGCGCTGTACCTTGTAATCATACAATCGTCTACACAAGCGATGTTACTATTTTTTCGCATCATCTCCAAGCACTGAGGTAATCCAGTAACAGGAGAAATTTTATTTTCTAAGAGAGTTTCATTAAAATATTGGCTATAGTAAAGATCACCGAAGACCTGAAAGTTATATCTCGCCATATCTTCGGGACTACTAATATCGTTTCCAATTGTTAACGGGGTAGTAACAAAAGCAGTCAGATGACTTTGTAATTCCAGTGTTATTATCATACAGGTGAATATTATTCCGGAAAAGATAAAACTACTAAGTCGGTCTTGCGGCTTATAAGTCATGCAGTATCCCATAGCTGCTCGAAATATGTCCAGAGCAACCACTACGGAATCGCCCTCCATTAAATAAATATATATGGATATAATGATACCGAAAAAGATTGAATACACAATGCGAAAGCTGATCGGAAAAGCTTTATCTAACTGCGCCATAATCGGGACTGTAACTTTTCTGGTAGTGTAACAAATCCCCTCTACAGTATACATGTTCACCTCGTGGTTCCAGAAACCTCGACGATAGTCCACGTCACTGCGACATTCGTAGAGACCTTCCAAAACTAGTCTTACCACTCCATTAGTACTATCACCATCTGATTTTAGTGTACCCAATTCATCTTGAGTTATTGGCACGTAGTCAACGGTTGCTCCTAACTGGGTCCAAATTAGACGCATGCTTTTTTGGCTCAAATCAAATATATTTTTTTCATGTACCTTACCCGAAGAGCCCGAAATATTTACGTATTGGTTAAGTTCGGCTACTTTTAGTGGATAGCCAGAAAGATTTTTTACTTTGTCAAATAAGAAATCTTGACAATTCAAAACAATATTCTCTGATGCTGTCAAAAGCATATGCACACTGATTAGTAATACAAATTTACTCTTACAGAGTTTTTAGTTATTACAGTGTACTATTTTTAAATGGGAAATACGCACCTGATTTTGCAAATTTTCTAAATATTCTCATTGGGTGTTTATTTTTTTGATAAACACTTACAATTTTTTTCCAATAATTCGGGGACTCCTCATTAAATGGATTGAAAATGTAAAAGGATAGTCCATGAATTGGATGATAACAGCAGTATAGGACATTTAAAATATTAAATTCCCAAATAACTTTGAAATGTGTATAGGTCAAATGGCAATTTTTAATGTTAATTACAAGAAAATATCCGTAAATATTCCAAAAAGCAGAGTTTTTTAATTTAATTAACCTGTTTTTCAAATTATCTGTATTCGTTATTACTATAAGAAATTTTGTAGCCGTCAATGATGCATAATAGTAAGTTTCTGGAATGAAGCCAATTTTTTTGTTTTTAGACTTTTCTGTCTCGTTTTTCTCTACGTCGAGTAAATAAACAGTTTTTGCGATATTGAACTGTAATAACTCTTTCATATTTTTATTCATTAACGTTGTTCCAACCATAACAGTAGGCCAACTATCAGAAAAACATTTATCAAATAAATCCACCTAAGAGAAATATTTTGATTATTTAATGTATTTGATGTATTCTCCCATGAGAGTCTTTATTAAGTACCTTATATCGTTCAAATATTTCTTCTGTCGCTTGAAAATATTCGCTATTATAGTTTTTTAATTGTAAGTTTATTGATAAAGTTGGATTAAAATTGAATAGTATGCTCAGCATGTAGAATCGAAACATTTTATTAATTTAAAATAAATCCTTACCACCAATTATTGATTAAAACTTTTTTAAGCTTTGTTAAGAATTATTTTTCATTATTCTATTAAAAAAATATTCGAAGAAGAAAGTCACTTATGCTTTACTACGTAGCAAAAGATTTTGTGCGGTAGTAACAAGGAAGTGAGAGTTAAATATTGAAGTGCCGAAAATTATAAGCTTTCATTTTGTACGTTTGTAAGAAAAATATATGTCTCATTTTTTGCCGAAGTATCGATTTTTACAAAAATCAATAACACGTTTACTGTGAAAAGACACGCTGTAAAGAATAATCAGTAAAATCTACAAAAGTTTCGTATTTCAAATGTCATCAACCAATTAATTATTTCAAAGCAAAATTCTCTGTTTCCATTTGTTTTACATACTTTGTTTACATTTATTTTCACCATGTGACAAGTTTTATATTTTAAGGACATGTTTGCCCATTCATTATTTTCAATAAACTAAACTAACAATAAGAGATTTTTTTCGTTTTACTGTTTTAGAGGATGTGTTTTCATTTAAGGGGCTATCGGACATATAGCCCCTTTACTCAGTTATTTACCTGATAAAAATAGTTTCAGATTAAAAATTATATGAATATTATAATATTTTTTACTAATTTTTATCCAGCTGGAGTCATAACTCCACCTGGAACCTGATATATCAATTATTGAATATTCTTTCCTTGTGCGACAAATGGAGACCACGATTTTTAGAATATTTCTTATTAATGTCATTTAGGGCTGAAGCTATTTACTAAGGATAATAAATTTATTTCTATTTTAGGGCAAAGTAAATATTGAAGAGTGTCCAGAGGGACTGTCCACTATTTCTCCAAACTGCCATCCAGTTACATATACTTATTACATATACTTATCCAAGCTATTATGGACACTTATCCGACATCCTAAGAAACAATAGGGATAATAATAAGTCAAAGGATGGGAAAAAAGGGGAAAGTGGGAAGGAACAGATCAATTTCCAAAGTTAAATTAAATTACATTGAATTCAAAAGATAAAATGAGATTTGAAATGTATAAGAATTAGAAATGAAATTCGAAATGAAATGGCCAAAAGTTAAACTAATAAAATAAGATTCCGAAATCAAATTAAATGGAATACAAATTAAAGGTCAAAATGAAAATAAAAAATTTAACAAAAATAAAAAGTTAAATTAATTAATGAAATTTAGGAAAGGTTAATGAAAATATAACTTAGAAGTGGGCAAAACAATTTAAAATAAATATCCAAAAAGGGGAAGGTCAGTCAGGTGGCGGGCCGCCAAGCCCAAGGAGGGGAGGAACACTGCGCGTGACGTCTCTCTCTCTCCTATCGTCGGTAATACACCGTCGCCACGTACCACGTGAAGGGGTAGTATGAACCTTAGGTTCCGTTCGGATAAGAATCGATGATATAACTTGCACATTTAATGTGGTTCCCGATAGTTTTCCAATAAAAAGTGACGAAATTCTAGGAACTGAATTCTTGCAGGAATAGCAAGCATTGCTTTCTTTATTAGAGACGATTGCATCCGTTCAGCACAATCCCACAACAATCCCTTTTATTTCATATACTGTCGTACAATTACCAAGTAGAACGCGACAATTAGTAAAAATTAAAATTAAAGATAAAAACCAAAAAAAAAACAGATATATTCCTAAGATTGATGCTGGTCCCGGAATTCTTATGGGTGAATGCCTGGCCGTCAACAAGGATGGATTCGCATCCGTGTTCATAATAAATATCACGGCCACTGAAATCAATTTAATTATTCCTCCAATAGAACTAGAAGAATTTGAGCAAACAATTATACCCGTACGAACTATAAGGAAAGTAAATAAATCAGAAAAAGAGGAATTTCTTCTCGATAGGATAAACAAAGTCCTAAGTTATATAAATTTAGAGTCATTAAATGAAGAGGAGAGCGAGTCGGTTATTAAAATTGTAAGCGAATACCCTTTTCAGTTTCACATCCCGGGAGATAAACTCAGCAAAACTAATGCCATTCAGCATCGCATCCAAACCACCGACGAGGTCCCTATAAATGTAAAACAATAATAGATATCCACCCAGCTCCATGATGAAATCCAAAAACAAATAGATGACTTACTAGAAAACGTTATAATAGAAGAATCAGAGTCTCCATATAGCTCACCTCTATGGATAAATATAATAAGTGTGAAAAAAATGTAAAAGAAGAATTAGAATGTAATATAAGTTACAATAGTTATGTACTGTGTTCTAAATTATTTACTATTATCAACGGTTATGGTACTTTTTGCTTATAACGAAATTGAGAAACCGATTTTTTTTTTCTTTCAATTTTGTTTTCTCTATAATTAATGATTTGTAGTTCGAAGGAAGCTCAGATTGTAACACGCGGGCGGCGTTTAAGGAGAGCAAACTGGCGTGAGAGAATGTGGTGTTTTGTCCCCTGAAGATATGAAATAAATATAAAATTTTACGCCAGCATATGATAAACAATAATCATGTAATATTAAATTAATATTTGTGTACTATTTTGCAGGTACCAACGCAAATAATGCATCGAATGATCACTGCATAGATCTGATAAATGCGCCTGCCGCCTATTATTTTGATGAAGCTTCAAAAGAAAGCATAAGTGGCATGTTTGCAAATAAATTAAGCATTATTAACAATAGTAACACCCACCAGTACTATGTAGAACAAAGTGAAGTTTTAACAATAAATAACAATGACATTAATAGTCACACTAGCGTTACAGAGTGTGCAGACGATAGGACTGTACTTCCAAGCACTTCTTCCATCCTTTCAAAGGAAAAAACACAAACGCAATAACAAACCGAAAGCTATAGCGAGAAAGAGACTGCGATTAGAAAATTCATGGATTGACGATCAATCAAAAAAAGCTAGAAATGCGGGTGTTTCTGTAGAAGGAAGAAAGAGGCTCGCAATAAAAGAAAAAAAATGGGCGGTAGATGCAGAGATAAATGTCGCTTCAAATGTCAACAAAAAATTAGTACATAATGTAGAAAATCAGCTTTCGATCAATTTTGGAACCTTCAAGATCGGTCAAGACAGTGGCTCTGTTTAACCAATTGGGTAGAACAAAAATCTTCAAATAAAATATTTGATGATGATGGTGATGATTATGAGAATCGGATGACGAGAAAGAGAAAACTAAAAAGAAATTCATTTATAGGTTTATTTTACAGCTTGAAATACTTAATAATTTGAGTCATCTCGATCACATCTACTGTTGAGTAATCTGTTTAGATTACAAACGGATTGAAATTCTAAATTGCTCTAAAATATAAAATTAAAAAAATCTCCATAATAATCTGAACATGAAAAATCTCGAGTTTTCCATTGAATATATAAACGTATAAAAAACGTAAAATTTTGTACATTAATTGAAAAACTTGAGATTTTTTCTAGATCGACTCTCCAGTCGATGATAGCGAGTGGGTGGGGTAAGTGGAATCACGAAGATTCGACACTTGCCTTTTGATCCTATAAAAGGAGGATCGCTATCATCGACCTGCCAGTCGATCGAATCAGGGTCAGGATAACTTGACCTCGCTGCTGCAGGAACTGGAGGAGCTGGTCGCCGAGGTGGATGAGAAGCAGCACGAGGACCTGGAGGAGCTGCAGGAGCGGGTTGCCGATGCGGTCGAGGACCTGGACGTACCGCTGGAGAACATCCGGGTCACAGCGGCTCCAGTCTTGAGAGCGCCGTCGCCGCTGTCGCTGCTACTACTTCCATCCTGGGCTCTCTCACCGTCGCCACCTCCAACACCTCCATCGCTTCCGCCTGCGTCACCATCGCCACCGCTACCAACATCCTCGACATTCTGGTCGCCCCTGCCGCCGACCCCGCCGTTACTCGCTACATCGTCATTGACGGTCTCACCGCCCTTGCTCTCTCCTTCGTTGTCGTCATCACCGGACCCAGCCCTATCCGTGAACGAGGACGAGGTAATTTTTTTACCATTTTTAAATTAAAAATTTTTCTATTTTAAAATTTGTTATTAATTTAAATTGTTTTAAATTTAATTTTTATTTTTAATTAACTTTTAATTTATTAACTTGTAGGATGTACTTCTGGAGAGGCAACCGTCGGAAATGCTGCCTGCGATAGCGAACTACCTCGCGCAACTTTTTGCGGATTTAGTGGAGGAGGAGAAAGAGGTAATTTTTTTCTTCTTTAATATTTAATTTTAAATTTGATTTATTAATAGTAGATTTTCTTACAAGGGGGGAAAATGGAACTTCTGCACGGACGTGGTGTGATGGCCGAGGCGAAGCCGAGGCCGTCATACCACGTCCGTGCATGAGTTCCATTTTCTTTCCGTGTAAGAAATAGTACTTTTCTCTATCCCCGGGCGAAAGTACGTTAAGGATTTAGTTGAAAAAAGTCGAAATTGA
>UXGC01002270.1:0-12798 GCA_900480045.1 Eurytoma adleriae
GAGACTATCCCATACTTTATAGTCTGGGATAAAGTAAGTTTACTTTAAAGTAAATAAGTTTTTACTTTAAAGTCTGGTGTCAAGTATAGGATAGTCTCCTATGACAGACTTTAGCCAGACTAATTTTTTTTACACGGGTGGCTAATTTTTTTACCAATTGATCACTTGATTCCAACGCAACTATAATTTCATGGCAACTTTTGCATTTTTCCATTAGAACTTAACTTTCTCATAAATTATTTTTACCTGCATTAGAGATAGATAGATATGATATTTATTCGTAATATATACAAAATGGGAACAAAGTTCCGTAAGAATAACGCTTATAATAAATAAATATTTGGTCATAGCGATGTATATCTTCTTTTTCTGTGCAAAACAAATTTAAAATAATAATAATGAATTATCAATTTATCAGGTATTTTAAAAATTTTAAGATTTCTAAGAATTTCTTTTCTTTGCAGTTATCTGGAGGGAAAGGTCAAATAATTAACTTAGGTGCTGGATTTGACACTTTATACTGGAAACTTAAAGATGCTGGAAATACTCCAGTTAATTTTATTGAGCTTGACTTCCCTAATATCACGGCAAAAAAATGCTACCACATTAAAAGGCATAAACAACTCATTGATAGATTAAATACAGAAGGTGATTATTTTAGCGGTAACATTACTTTCTATTAGTTAAAATATATGCTGTTTAATAATGTCATTTGATTTCAGATGGAGAAATTAGATTTTCTACAACGGATCTTCATGCTGCAAACTATCACTTAGTGGGTGCAGATTTAAGACACGTTTCAGATCTGGCAAATAAATTAAAACAGGCTGAAGTTAACTTTACCTTGCCAACTTTATTTCTTGCTGAATGTGTTTTGGTTTATATTGACTCAAGTGCCACCTCTCTTCTACTTAAATACCTTTCTGAAAATTTTTCCAACGCTATTTTTGTTAATTACGAACAAGTCAATATGAGAGACAAATTTGGACAAGTTATGCTTTCTAATTTACGTAGTCGTGGTTGTTTGCTCTCTGGTGTTGAAGAGTGTGAATCTCTAGAATCTCAACAGAGACGGTAAGTTTAATAATTTTTAATATACAAGTAACTATTGCATTACTTACAGAAAAAGTGTATTTTTAGTTTCACAGTAAATGGCTGGGAAGGCTCTAATGCCTGGACAATGGTTGAAGTATACGATTCACTGCCTGAGGCAGATAGATTAAGAATTGAACGAATTGAAATGCTCGATGAACGAGAACTTCTTATTCAACTTTTACAGCACTATTGTATTTCTGTTGCATGGAATGGAACTATGTTCAAAAATCTTTCTATAGCTCAAGGCTAGGCCTACCTGTTCAACTGAGTTACTCCAGGTGGTGCTGCAGCTAAATTTTCAAGAGCTTTCCGTATCATTGTTTAAATCTAAAAATTAGATTGCGACATTGTTTACTTAACGCTCAACTAACTTATTTAATAAGGAGCCGTATTTTTAACGGTTTTAAGTTATAAATCGATTGTACAATTCAGTACAGACTGATCTTAATTAGGTAGTAGGAGAGATAAGAGTAAAACTCAAGAAAAAGTCTAGCATTTGATTTTTTATTTTCAAGAAGGAAATCATGTGAAATATATTAAAATTGAAATACTAAAAGATGTTGGAGAAAAAAAGTATGCATAAAGTTTTTGTTCTAAAATTTTAGAAAATTGGTGAATGCTTTAAACGAATCTATTAACTATTTAACTTAGAGAATTCTTAAATTTTTACTTATTTGAATTTGTCTAAAATTAATATTTTGTTTTATTTTGTAAAAATTGTAATATAAATTATTCCAAATCTATTAATGCTTAAAAGTATTCAAGTTAAAATTTAAATATTTTTTATTGCATCCGTGACTTTTTAAATAAATATTCTAGCACAAAAATATTAGTTTTAGACACCTTATTATGGGTAACATATTCTTGAGAACAGAAAAGTATAAATATATTAAGTTTAGAAATAAAAATGTAAAATGTCAATTGATCATCAGGATAAAGGTAATTCATTTTGTTATAAATTGTATAATTATTGATTTTATGTTAAAAATACCAAATAAGGCAATTTCTAGTTAATTAAAATTTATAAAATATAATTAGCAACAATTTGAGACTACATAAAAATTTATCTTGTAAATTAATTATTAAAAACCAAAGTAAAAAATTATTTTACTAAACAAGGGAAATTTGTTTATTAATTGTCAAAAGAACAAAGCCAAATCTAGGAAATATCTTTAGCCAAAGATAAGCACTATTACGAAACATAATAATTAAATGACAAGAAAATTCTGTAATGATAAAAATATAAAGCAACGAAAGTGAGATTGTAATAAAAAAGAAAAGTGAGATTATAGTCAAATCATTAAATCGCAAAATAAATAATATTATATTGTTAATTATATAGAGTTGGGCACAAATATTTTTTTAATTTTTTATTTATACGTTCATAAAAAAGTTATTCTCATAAAATTTATTTCTAAATTTGAATTTAATTGTAAATTTCTGAAATCTTAATGTTCAAAGAACAAAGAAATTTATTGTTGCAATTGTTCTTTCTGTTCTTTAATTTGATTCCTAATCATTTAATATGTTATTAAAATTACGTGTAAATTACATTTATAGTAAAATGATATACTTTATAACTGCCCAATCTCGCAACCTAAATCTTACTTAATATATAACCTGGAGTAACAGAATACTATATTTTTCCTGCAAATTGTCAAGTGTAATTATTGTCATACTTAATAGCTGTATGTATAACTGTTCACTTAACTTATTGCTAAATTTCCAAAAATTATTCAGTTTTTCATTTACTTCTTGAATCAAAAGTGTTCATCGAAAATGAAATTTTGATTTTGAGAATCAGTTTACCTACTATTTTTATTAATTTTTAATATATTTAGTTTAATATTTTAAACAGTTGTGATAATTTTTAAGACTAAACTATAATTAAAATTTAGGATATAATTATTGTTTTAAAAAACTATTCTTCTATTTATGTATTCTGATTCTCAATTTCAAACGTATTTACAGTAAAATACTTATTATCTATACCTTTTGTGTGCTTCCATAAAACGAAGAAGTATATTTAAAATGATTATATTATTTTTCTAACTACTAAGTTAAATAAATACACATAATATAAAAAAATAATATTTTATCAAGTGCAGAATAAAAATAAAAACAATAAGAAAAATTAAAAATTACAGCGATTGTATTTGTAGTTTGATTTCATTAAATTTTATATTTGTGAAGTTTTGTAACTTGCATATAAAAAATGCGTGAATTGAACCACACATCTCCTATTTAATTAGAATCAATTATTTTTTATGTGAATATTGTAAGTAAATGAGGAAAATTTCAATTTACTATTAGTTTGCAACGAATTGCGGGGTTACTTAAAAAAGATTCTACTAAGTCACAATGTAATTGCAAGAAGTATGTTTAAAAACTTTTTCAACTAAAAATATATATTTAGAAATTTTTTAAAAAGTCCTTTACAATGTATCTTGTAATTATTGTATAAGTGTAGGCATCATGCAAGAGAAAAGCTCTGATAAAAGAAAGTACGAATATGTTTAGATATATACGGATGCTGAGAGCACTATTTTTTTAATTAAAGCTATTAGCTAAATAGTTTAAAAATTTTAGTTTAAACGATACGATTGCATAAATTCTGATTCTTTGTTATATACCCGCATACATATAAATAAAGCGGAAAATTAAAAAAATAATTATTTTCCATTTATCTTGTTTATTTTTATAAAAAAAACATTACAATATTTATTTATTTCAATGATCTTACAGATTAATATCTGTTATAGATACAATGCCACCAGTGTTTTATAAAAATTATTTTAAATAGTTTAAATACACTGAAAACTGCTTTATAAAATTTATTTTATTTGTATTTAAATAACATTTAACTACTCTTTAATATTAATAATAAAAACAAGTACATACAATAATTAAAATGTTATAAAAATAGTATTCATAAAAATTTTTGAAACTTTTTACATTTTTAAAAATAGCACTTTTTTTAAAATGTCGATCATTAACCTATTTTATGTTAAGCAGACTATTTTTCTTTAATAAATCTAAATTGACATAATTTTTTTGTACAGTTAAATACTGCAATTCTTTTTCGCTTGTTTTTACAATAGTTCATTCATAGTTGACGGATGATTGCATTTTATAAAAATAAAAAATTTTTTACAAAACTCTGATTTTTCAATTTAAAAACCAAGAGGATTTTTGTGGACAATACTACCAGCATCACAGATGTTTCTTGAGATTTTACTCAACTTTGAAAAGGAATCTAAATACTTTGAAGCACCTACAACTTTCAAATTATACGCAACACGACTGGAGGCCTAAAATAAAAATTTGTTTTTAAATATTTTACAAAAAATTAAAGAAAAAGATATTTCTTTTATATACCTCTGCACACCAAACTTGAGCCATCAGAAGTTCATGCTCAGCAGTAGGTGCATTTTGTGTAGCTGACAAACTTGCTCGACTTAAAACAACAGACATGGTATACGTATCTATTGCTGCTTGGGCCAGTCTATTCAATATAAATTGTTCGTCAACAATTCCTTTTCCATATTTGACGAGAATAGATTCAATTGAAGAGCCAAAAGAATCAACACTCTGGGAATAAAAATGACGTAAAGATACTTTAATAAATATTTGCATAAATAGAAAAAAAGAGAATCAAAAATTGTTATGCACCTTTGCGCACAATGCAGCAGATTCTGCAAGGCTTGGATGAACTACATGAGCTAAACTTGGAGAGTTCAAGCCAATAACTTTCGTTGCTCTTCTTGAAACTTCTTCAGCTATCAAACCCAAATTAGCTGTAGGATTTTTGAAAGCTTTTTGTAACTCTTTTAAGTGACTTCCTGCATACTGAATACCAGTTAAAGCAACAAACAATCTTAAAATATCATTAGTTCCTTCAAAAATTCTAAATATCCTAAGATCACGCAGAACTCTTTCAAGACCTGTAGCTTTCATGAAACCCATTCCTCCAAGAATTTGAATGGCTTCGTCGCATACCCACCAAGCAGACTCGGATGCAAATACCTAAAATTTTTAAGTAATGTTTAAAAGAATTTTCTTTCGTATTATAAACATTGTCATTGAACGAGTTAATGGTATTTACCTTTGAAATTGCAGCCTCCAAATGGTAATCTTGGCTTCCCATATCCATGTTACCAGAAATCATGTAGGCTAAAGATTGAGTAACGTATTGCAACATTGACATTCGAGCTAATTTTTCCTGAATAGTTCCATAATTGTCAATTGTCTTTCCAAATTGCACCCTTTGAACAGCATGTTCAGCTGCTTTTTTTATGCAATATTGCATAGTTCCCGAGAGAGCTGCTGCCATACCAAATCTTCCATTATTAAGTATCTGCATAGCCACCTTAACAAAAATAAAAAGGAAAAAGTAAAAAAAGCTGTTTGTATTTTTTTTAATGCTATGACAGATTTGTACCTTAAATCCTTGACCTTCTCCTCCTAAAACATTTTCAGCTGGAATTTTAACATCTTCAAAGTATACTTCAGTTGTGTTACTGCATTTTATTCCCATTTTATTTTCTGGTGGTCCATTTGTAACTCCACCAAATGCTCTTTCCACAATAAATGCAGTTATCTTATCTTTCGTTTGACCAGTTACGGGATCTTTCACTGGTACTTGGGCAAAAACTGTCATGATTTCTGCGAGACCTCCATTTGAAATCCAAATTTTGCTACCATTAAGAACATAGTGTGAGCCATCAGCAGATTTTACAGCTCGAGATCGGACTGAACCAGCATCTGATCCACAACTAGGTTCAGTAAGACAAAAAGCAGCCATATCACCATTAGAAACTCTAGGAAGATATTTCTGTTTTTGTTCTGGTGTACCAACTAAAAGTATTCCCTATAACAGAAAAGAAATTTTTTTTCACCTTATTTTAAAAGAAAAATAAAAATATAAATTTTATTATTTACCTTAAAACCAATACTTTGATGGGCACCCAAGGTAATACCAACTCCTAAATCATTGTATCCAACTATTTCTACTAATCTAGCATATTGAGTATTGTTGAGTCCAAGACCACCAAGATCTTGAGGAACTTGAATACTAAAAGCTCCAAGCTCCCAAAGAGATTGCAACGTGTCTTTGTCAATTGAAGCTTTTTCATCATTTTTGAAAGGATCATTTACTTCCTGAAAATGTGAAACAAATTTTAAACTTTTGCTATCTTCTAAAATGTTAAAAAAGTAACCAATTTAAAAATACCTCAAAAAATTTTTCAAGAGGGTCGATCATCATTTTTAAAGTTTCTTGCTGTTCTTCATTCAGTGCCTGAGGAAAAGGAAAAACTTGACTCGTTTGCAATTGTCCTCGAAAGATATTCATTGTGAAAGATTGCGATTCTTTAGATGCAGCTTTTCCATCATTTGATTTTTCAATCTTATTAGGTTGAGCAGCTGCTTGCGTTGCTAGGGATCTAGAATTATAAAATAAAAATTTGTATAAAATTTTGGTTTATAGTCTTTAAAAAAGAGGCAGTTTTGAGAATGATCACTCATATATGAGTCATTTGCAAAAAAGTTGCAACTATTTTTGATGAGTACTGTCATCCTTGAAATTTAAGTATTAAATAATAAGTTCCTCATTAAATATGTAAAACTGATATAAAAGAGATAAGACATTTAATAAAGAACTTTTCATAAACTAGATGCATTTTTTTAATTTCAAGGATGATGGTACCAATGAATGTAGACGCTTAAAAATAGTTGTCACTTTTTTGCAAATGATCCGTATAAACAGTGTACTTGTAAAAAAAGTTTATCTTATGTGATAAGTGTTTAGAGTAACATATCTTTATAAGTATATATATATCTATGATTGTATGTATATAGCACGTGTTATGAAAGTTCAAAGTCCACATCAATCTGTTTATTATACAAAATTGTGAGCAAAGGTCACAAAAATCATTATGACACACTGCAAGTTTTTATAGTTTAATTTTAAAGATTTCTTTATTATAAAAAATTCAGGCAACGAACCATCATTATTCTTATTTTAAATATGTGCAAGTCATTCAGTAAATGGGTCATTAAGTAATTTCGCTCATTTAGACACAAAAATAACGTTTTAAATATTTTGAAAACATAATACATGCTGCAAAAAACACTGCACATCGTCGCATTTAGTGTTTACATACTTCTATTATTAATTGGTGAAATTATTAATAGAACTGGTCGTTTTTATTGCGAAAACCTTGAAAGAAATTAGTTAAAATTTTGAGATAAAATAGACAATATGAAAATTTACCTGATACTCGAATCAAAGATTTTACAAACGTTTTTCGGAAAAACGGGAAGAATTTTCGGCAGTCGAATCATGATCGCAAAAAAGTTTCTGCTGCACGTCCTAGTTATAATACAAGTTGAAGCCCGAAAGTTCGAATGTGCGTGATGGTGAATGGGCGATGCGTGGATGTCGAGTTGTCGAGTTGGACTGAGAAATTGAGAATCACATATCACACATGACTGTACCAGTACTACCACTCTACCAGTACAGTTATAAGTATATGAGTATATCAGTATATGCACTATGCAATATACATATGTACATACCTCCCAGGCGGAAATAAAAAAATGTACTAAAACTTAATAAAAATGAACGATAAATATACTAAACACTAATAAAAAATAAAAACAAATAATAACAGTTTATAATGTCCAGATTTGAGACTCTGATGATATTTATCATAAATTATTAAAAGTTACTAGCTGTTACTTTTTTTTTTATTTTTTCCTTGTAAAATTTATTTTCGTAGCTTCTATTTAAGATTTACTTAATTAATTAGTAGATCTTAAATATCTGAATTAACAGAATTATGTTTTCTAACAATAATTGTCATTTTTTTTTAAGTTTACATATTTTTTTTGTAAAAGACAATTAGCAAAATTAATATAAATACTTAATAATTGTTTGTAACAGTTATTATTTTATTATATTTTTTTTATAAGGTTCAGACAAAGGGACAAAAAAATTAATAACGTTTAGTAAAAAACTATATTGTCCAGATTTGAGACAATTATGTATAAGAATTTATAATTTTTATTATCTTTTATTATTTTTTGTATTAATTATTAAATTATTCGATTTCCACCTGGGCTATATAAAATCTCTGGTACGGTCGTTCGGCACGAGCTGCCGCCATATAGGCACAAATCCACTACTATTTTTGTAAAGCGATCCAAATAATTAATTATAAATAAACAATTATACGATGTCACAATTATGGAGAACAAGCTGTCTTTCATTTGTACCTCATTGCCCTACTATATAGTAGTGCGGTATAATCATTTTTATTCAAAAATTTTCAGAAAATCAGAAAAGTTAATAAATATGTGTAAAGCCCTGATATTTTAATAATATAAACATTTAAAAAAAAATAAATATTTGCCAAAAAGTGTTAAAAATATTCAATTTTATTACTGCACATAGGAATTATATTTTTACACGCCATTAAATAAAAGTATTTATTAATTAATTAAAATTACTGTAAATAAATTTATATATAGTCATAAAATATGTTAAATATGTAAACTATAGATTGCAATTAATTAATTGCAGTCAAGTGTACTATAAAGGGAGCTAAAGTAAGAATGGCCCCAGATAGTAAAACTTTTAAAATTAAATAGACTTACATTTTTTGAACGCATTTTTAAACAATAATTATTTCCACCAAGGTAGGGTGGGATGAAAATATATAGGGAGGGGAGGGATGGAACATGGAACCATGGAGGTTGGAACCTGTTGGAACTCAAGAGTCTCACGGTCTCACACAGGCACACTTGAGGCTTGACTCACACACACTGTACTGACCGTAGTGTCAGGTTAGTCAGGTAGTGTCGCGTTGTGTTGTGATGGTTGTGACTTCTGACGGACGCGCTTGGCCGATTGTTCTTTCTCGTATTATAATATACTATTTTGAATTAAAATAAATAGAGAATAATATGGAGAAAAATAGTGATAGTGACTCTCAATCTAAGGATGAATCAATTACAAGGTATTGAAAAATTATTATTTATAATGCAGTCATTATTTATATCACTGTAACCTCAAAATAAAAACTTTGACATTAATTTTCTGCCTTTGAGATATAAAATTGTACTCAAGACTAATGCAGAATAGTGATTATTTCTCTCGTGCACCTTTGTCAAAAACTATTAAAAAACTGCTTATAAACCTCTCTCTCTATCTCTCTTTCCTATTACATATTTTGTTTATTATTATATTTATGTTTTTGTTATTTCACATGTTTTATTCTTTTTTAGCCCCATTGAACAGAGTCAAAGTGCAAAAGGGTCTGAAAATGTGTTGTTTATAAAAATGCCAAAAAGTAGAGCAGAAATAAACAGAGATTACCGTAATAGACAAAAAGCTAAACGTGCAAAGGCACCGGCTAAACCTGTAACGCCAAAACGTAAAAAAAGTAAAGCAGAAATAAACAGAGATTATCGTAACAAACAAAAAGCTATATGCCAACAACTGTTAGATGATCCACATTATGGAGAGTTGCATGAAATATTAAAAAATCCTGGTAATTGTAAGCCGAATCAAAAGACTTTAAAATTAAATCAACTAGATCCTGTTTCATCGATAGAAGTTAATTCACAAACGTAAGACAATACGTAATTATTAAGTTAACAAATATATAATTATTATTTTTTATGTAAATAAAAATAGTTAATATATTTACTGTTTGGTTTTAGAAAAAGAAATGATGAAAATGCAGCAACTAAAAAATTAACTGATACTGATGTTGAAATATTATCTCATCAGGTGAAACCATCAATACAGTGCAGAGAAATGCAAAAAAAAATAGTAAACGCCAATAAATGTAAAAGGTATCGAGAAAGATTAAAATTAGAAAAACGTCTGGAACTTGATGCTTTGCTATCTCAGGAGGATGGTTCACAAACGTAAGATATTTATATTTTCAATATATACTCAGTTACGAGTTACAATGGATTCTGGAACGTTTTTGAAAAACTACTTTAAACATGTAAAAAAATAATTAGTTAACATTTACGGTTTTGTTTTAGAATAAGAACGGTATATGATGTAGAGGATGACACTACTGAAAAATTAACTAACACTTGTTTAGACACTTTAAATAAAAAAGACCTTGACCCTGATCCTTTGGCATTGGAGGAAGGTGATCACTCACAAAGGTAAGTTTTCAGGGGGACAAAACACTTTTAAAACCTGAATAAAATACATTTTACTATTCAAAGACTATAGAAAATATATACTTTTTATAGATGTCAATATTATCGTATTATTTTAATTAAAATTTGGTACAAAAATATTTATTTTTGTGTTTTTAGTACTAATACTAGACTTGATTAGATTATTCTACTACCCATTAATTGTAAATAAACGAGAGGATTTAGATACCATGAAAAATTATTTTCACTGCTCAATTTTGATGACTTCTGAACCTTGCGAATCAGTTAATGAGTAGTCGAATAGATGATTAACCAATTCAGAACAATGATTATTTTTAAGTCTAATAGGTCTCAAAAGAAAGGTTGTCGTATCAAACTTGAGTAGAAAAAATATGATAATATTGAAATTTATAGAAAATTTAATCTGTAAATAGTAATATCTATTTTTCCAGACTTTAACAGTCTTGTCTTCTTAATCATACTTTCAATATATCGACGGTTGTGGCGAGAGCTTTCAAGTAGTCGAGTTAATACCCTTTTGAAACTGCTTTCTGCTTGTGAGTTTATATCTTTACCTGAACCGTCGATATAATCATTGTGTAAATAAAAATAGTTAAATTTTTTTTCGTTTTTATTTTAGAATAAAAATTGTGTGTAATGATATAGAAGACGGGACTGCCGAAAAATTAACTGATACTCCTATTGGTATTTTGATTTATCACACTCAACCATCAATGCAGCTGTACGTATTTCTTGGTTTATTAAATTATAATTCTTTTAATACATTAGTTTTACATTTTATGGTTTTGCATTACGCGGTACCGAGATTTATTTTTTTGTCTTTATTTTAACAAACAATAAAGATGCAATTTCATGTTTACTACATTCTTAGAGTTAGCGTCAAATGAAGGCTCGAATTTGAAATTCGTATTTTGCATAATGTAGTACCGCCGACGTTGCAGAATTATTTTTTCAAGCGAAAGAAACTGAAAACTTTTGCCTAGTTTTTTTTTTAACAGAATGTAGTAACAAATTATGCAAGGGCACGTGGTGATGAAACTACATTCGCGATATCCGAATTTAAAATTCTATGCTTGTGCTTTACTCAGACGCTGAAAATATGACCATGAAATTACATCTTAAGAGGCTACCGTATACCGATATTACAATTTTACGTTTCATTCAATACATTTAGAGGCTAGCAACTATTTTGAACCAGATGTACATTATCTAGTCTTTAAAGAATGTGTTTCTGCATTAATAATCATATTAATTACAAAATGGAAATAACGGGACGAAAACTGCAATTTCCGGTAATCTATATAAAGTATACAAGTAATGCACCGCTTTAAACAATGTCTTGAACTTGATGGTACTTTGTTGTCAAAGAAAAACGTTTCATAAACATAAGACATTTATACGTGCTATGTGCATTTAATAAGTAAAAGAATTATATTAAATATTTACTTTTTTGCTTTAGAATAAAACTTGAATGTAATGATATAGAGGATGACACCATTAGAAAACTTACTGACAGTCATGATATCGAAATTTTAAATAACCAATGTCTTGAACTTGATCCGTTGGCATTGGAGCAAGATGGCACACAAAGGTAAGACATTTATATACTTACAATATAACGTCGGTTGGGGCAAGCGTCTTTCAAGCGGCCAAATTCGTACATTTTCTCATGAGAAAATTTTCTCGCAAGAATTACGGGAAAAACGTTTTCGCTTCGTAATTTTTATGCAAGGTAAGCTACACTGAGAAAAAATTCTAGTAAAAATTACTATCCTGTGTAGAAAAGTGACCACAGACTGTAATTTTACTAAAAAATATACATTTTACTAGAATTATTGCAAAGTTTCCAATAATTCTAGTAAAATTTACAATATAGTACTCAGTGTACGTAAATATTATGGAACAAGCCCTGTAATTTGTACAAAAATATCTCCGTAATTCTTACGGAGCTTTTCACATTATCCAATATTTAGATAAAAATTACAATGATATTCTCTTAAAAATTAACCAGTGTTATAATTTGTAAACCATCTCACGATCACGTTTTTCTATTAATTTTTAGAGCGAACTTTACCGTAATTTTCACGAGAAATTTCTCTCAGTGTACCTTCTGCACAAACTACTGGCAGAGTTAGTACCTTTTTAAAACCGCTTTCTGTGTTAGTTAAAATGTTGCCCTAACCGTTGATAATTATTAAATAAAATGTAACATTTTCTCGTTTTTGTTTTAGAATAAAAATTGAGGACAATCATATGGAGAATGAAACTGCTGAAAAATTAACTGACATTCATGTTGACACGTTAAATAAACAATGTCTTGATGAACCTGATCCTTTGGCATTGGAGGAAGATGATCACTCACAGACGTAAGATATTAATTATACTCGCATTATATTGATAGTTGGGGCCAGGGATCGGTAATCACGGTTACTCAAGTAACTTTTTCTTCTCTGATTACAGAAATATCGATAAATAGTTAATTGGGATTCTTGATTT
>UXGC01002271.1:0-12786 GCA_900480045.1 Eurytoma adleriae
TTTTACAATACTTCGAATTATAAAAAGCCTTTTCACAACCTAATATACAATTTATAAAAAATTAACGACCCCACGTAACAATGATAATGACTACCAGCAAGGATTAACGCATCTGTTTACGCTCATCATTTCCGTGAGAATGAAGAAGAGGAGAAAGCGCCTGTCCGCGCGTTCGCATACATACCCACTCGGCGATCGAGATCCAACTGCAAAAAGACGCGCGATCGCCGGCGGACCCGAAGAAAGGGGAGCCCGGAGAAAAGAGCCGAAGAAAAGAAGACGCGTAACGGGAGAGGACCGGATGCCGGCGGGGAGGGCGGCGGACGAGAGAGTAACAAGTGTGCAGCCGAAAAGCGGACCCCGGCCGGTGTTTGCGGAGCTTAGGTTTATCGACGCGTGTGAAAGGCGCAGCCGGACTTAGGAGCCGCGCGCCAACAATGAGCTTCCTCGTTACCCGCGACGCCGACTCTTCTCCGCGGGCCCCCGAACCTAATGCGACCGGCCTCGAGCGATCGGCCGCCGTGAAAGGCGCCTTGCGGTTTGCTCGCCGGGCCGAACAAAGGGCTTTCGTGGGAATTAACTTTCTTAACGCTTTTTTGACGTGTCACTTCGGTTTGTTGTGCATCCGACGAGGCGCCGGGTAGTTTGCGCCTCTAGCCGGTTTTCCAGTTCAAAATATTCGAGCTACTTGTTGCGCGTGGTGGTGTAGCTTCTGCGGGCAGTTTCGGCTTCCTGGTGTGTAAATTAACACCTGTGCAAAAATGAAGGTGACCGAAGGTGTTGAAATAATCTTCTTGGGATTCGTTTTAAAAAGGAAGTCTCTGGGTTTAATTAAGATAATTAATTCAAGATTTTTACTTTTTGATTACCTAATTTTTTAAAAATCTGCTTTATAACATGTTTATTTTTCTTAAATAATGTGTATTCGACTTGAGTTGTGTGTTTTTTTATTTCTTGCTGTTTCAAGATCGAATACGATCAGATTGGAATAAAAGTGCGATACCCAACCACTGCAAAGAAGAGTCATTATACGGCCAGTGTATTAAAAATTCGCGGAGATATCGGACAATCTACTGTTTTGTACTCATTTAATATGTAATTAGAAGATATAATTAATAGGATGCCTTAATAGAACTAAACCGCAAGTGCCTTATTAGTACTAAACCGCAAATCACCACGCCTCTTGGCTATCGCCCCTCGAAAGATCCTACACAGCATCCGTGTATATAATATGTATATAATATATATATAATCAGTACCTGCACCGTACGCTACACACATTGGTAAATTAATTCACACCAGGGCAATTAGTACATTCCACTTGAATCTGATACCAACAGAGATTCGCTAAAGCCGATAAAACGAGCGGCGCGATTCTCTGGAAATTGAATTCCCGCCTGCGTCTTATAAAATGCGCGCGCTCCTAGTTTAGGTGCGGAAAAGCGGAGCCGCGAGATTAATTCGTTCGGCCGATCGACGTGTACGTTTCAGGCCGCCCCCTCCCCTCGAATCGCGCCTTGGGAACTAAAACAAACAGCCAAAAGCGCGCAATTAAGTATTCGACGAGCGGACGCATCGGTGACTGATTTGTACACGCAATTCGAATTAAACCGCGGGAGAAGGAAACGCGAGCCGTAAAAAGAAGGAGGCGAGACCGATAAGAGGTAGGTGAAATTTTCCCACTGGGCCGCGGCCTCGGCCGATGATAAACCGACTTTCGTCACCGGGCCGCGTGCACCAGTTCCGAGGAATTTATCCCTGCTCCGCGAGGCGGAATTCCGCGGTGCACGGCTCGAGCCGAATGTTCGCGATTATGCGATTTGATTAGTGGTTCGCTCGATGAGCTGTCGGAGAGAGCCAGTGACTTGTATGCTCCGAAGTCGTGCATTGCGCTACATGTGGCTCGGTTCCTACCGAGTACTTTCTAGAAATTTTTTTTTATGGAACGACTGCTGTTTTTAACGTGCGATTAATTCATTAATCAATGTTCGACTTAATTGATTAATTTGCGTATTATCTTTTTGAGCAATCTTATATTGAAAATTTCCTATTGAAAATAGTCAAATGGTTTGGCATGCGAAAAATATGCTTCAGTAAAATATGTTGGAGGTGTTAAAAAGACCTATAATTGATCGTTTGAAACTATAATTAAGACAAATTTAAGATTTTTACTTTTTGAGTTACTTAAATCTTTTTTTGATCTAATACGAATATTTTTTTCTCCGCACTGAGAGAATTTTCTCGTAAAATTTACGAGAAGTTCACTGTAAAAATTACGTGAAAAAACGTAATCGTGGGACAGTAGGCCACACTGGAAATTTTTACATGAAAACTCCGTAATTTTTACGGAAAGAATAATAAAAATTACGGAGATTTTCCCGTAAAAATTACAGAGCTTTCACGTAAAAATTTCCAGTGTGGCCAACCGTCCCACGATTACGTTTTTTCACGTAATTTTTACCGTGAACGTCTCTTCTCTGAGTGCGAAAACTTCTTTTCTAGGTAAATGCGATTACTGTAAATTACCTACTACACAAATTTTATATAAGTTAAGTTAAAGTTTAAATACAAAAAAAGTGTTTTTGGGGTAACTGATTTGTTTATTAAGGGCAAAATCAATTTTAGAACTATAATATGTATAAAAGCTTGACTGCGAGAAAAATTCATGAAAAACCTAGTTAATACCAATATTTCCTTGAGGTATCAATCAAATAAGCATCCTCCTTACAAGGAAGACAATACAATCCCCCGAAAAAAGAATCGGCATAAAAAAAAGAGCCGCGTGAGAGAATCGCGAAAAAATGCGCAGTTTTAAAGACGGCCTCGTTAAAAGTCGAGTCTCACTCGGACGATAAGTACCGGGCGTAAACGCGCAGCGTCCACGGGTAAATTCTTCGCAAATTGCGGCGCGCGAGCGCGAGAAACGCGCGCGGCGCTTGTTTTTCGCGAAAACGCGCGTATACCCGCGGGAGAGCGAGAAAAAGCTCCGGGGGGGGAGGAGGGAAAATTGGCGTCGCGCGCGCGGAACGCGGCCGAGTAGTACGAAGTACGTATACGGCGGCGGCCGGCGCCTGCGCTCGCGTTTCTTGCGGCGCCACCGCGGGATTCGCTCGCGCCTGTCCCCCTACTACTACCTCCGCTCTTTTTCCGCGCGAGGCGCAAAGCGATTGCGCGTACAACGCACTTCTTTTTTCGAAGCTTTAAAATTCCATTAGCGGCGCGTTTACGGCCGAGCCGGACCGTTCGAGCGGATCGCGGGGAAAATCTCTTTCCGCCGAGCGTGTGTTTTATTGTTCGAGAGTCGCGTTTATATTTCTCGCTCGGCCGTTTGCGCTGAAAGTTGTCCAATTTATAATATTTTTGTTGCGTTTTATTCTAATTAGACTAATTTAGTACGTTTTATTTAATTACGATCAATTTGCGGATATTAACGTTCAAAGAACCGCTTATTTATTTGCGCTGATGTTTCCTGAAAAATTAAGTATGATAGCGATTTTGCAACTGTTACTTAAGGGGCTAAGATCGTGTGAAAAACTAAATAAATATATAAAATATTAATGTACTACTTTTTTATCATCAAAAATATTTAAATGGTTTTGCAACATTTATGAATTTTAAACGTGTGAAAATTAAAGTTTAACCATATTTTAGCAAATGTTACTTAAGGGACCAAGATTGTGTTAAAAAGTAAATAATTATAAAATATTAACGTACTATGAGTTTTTTATCATTAAAAACATTTAATTAATTTTGCAACTTTTATGAATTTTAAACGTGTGAAAATTAAAGTATAACACCGTATTTTAGCAACTGTTAATTAAGAGGTCAGGAGTGTGTTAAAACCTAAATAAACATAAAATATTAATATATTACTTTTTTATTATTAAAAAACATAAATAATTCAATAAATTAAATTTATATGTGAAAAATTTTTCTTTTTAGGAATAAATTGAATCCTTCAAACTTAATTAGCTCAGAGAGAGTTTTTTAATGATATTGGCACTGTGAACAATTTCTTCGTTTTTATGTTGAAGCTTACCGTAAAGATGATAAGTAAAAGCTCTGCAAAAAATGCAAAGATTTTTCCTGCAAACATTGCGGAGCTTTTCATAAAAATTACGGAGCCTTTTGTATAAAAATTTTCACTTTCGTAAATCACCCAAAGTATAGATTAAATACAGTTCTAGAAAAAATTTGCAATGACGTAAGTTATCTGCATTTAAATTTTTTCACGTATTATTTATGGTAAGCTTCATTCTAAATTTTAAGAGAAATTCGGTGAAGCTTTTCTCAAAAACTATTCAACAGGCAGGTCTGAAATTTATTTAGTAACTTCTCACTAATCCTGTTGAAGAAAACGCAATAAAAAGCCTAGTGCAATTATTGTAAATAATCAATACAGGATGATCTTTGAATATTTTAAAAATCTGATTTAAATTCACTCATTTATTACTTTATAATAATTGTATACAGTACACTCCGATAGGATTGCACAGTATTACATTAAAAAATCTCCTAACCCAAATTTTTTTCATTTATTAAAAATATAAAGTAAATCATCTCCGTTACACTTATTATACCGTCGACACGAAAGAAGAAAGAAAAGCGTACAGAAAAAAGTCAGCCACCCGCTATCTCGGGACATCGCATCCCACGCCATCTCGACTTGCGTAAAGCATAAATTACCGCGCGGCCAGGAAAATCGGCGAGCGGTGGGCTCGCTTCTCTTTCTCCCGCGGCTCGCGCGATCGTTGCGCAATGACAAATAGCGTGGCACGGGAGTTTCGGAGCGACGCGCTCGCTCGACCAGCTGTTCGCGTAATTGCAGCCGCGCGCGCGCGCATGCCTCGGATTGCATACCGGCCGTACTGAATCACCGCGCCGGGGCTCCCTCCGTTTTTTTCCCGGCGGTGGCTCGCTCGCTGTTTTTATCGCGACGACTCGATGCGCGTTATTGATCGTACACTTTTTCGCTTTGCGCGCGAATATTTGTTCGCCGATCGCCGGCAGTTTTGTTGGCTCTTTCGTGTGTACGGAAATTTGATGATGAAAATAAAAGGAGTGCAATTGTTTTGTGTAGCTTAGTAAATTAGTATACTATTTTTTTCAAAGCAGATCGTTTGATTAAGCTGCAGTTATGCAGCAAAAGGGTATAACTTTATTTTGTATGCATTCGAGACATTCGAATTTTTAATTTTCGATTGCCCTGTTACTGAGAAAAAAGCTCTTAAAATATTGGGGATCAAATAAAAATTTATTTTCACTTGCCATTTCAATAAAATTAGTCTTCTATAAAATATAAATTTAGTTGCAGCTATATGCTTTTGATGCATATAACCAATGTACTTGTTAGTAATCCTTAATCTTGTATAGTCTTTTGGCCAATTTTGATAGTGCCAAGTGAAAAAGGTCAAAGTTTCGCGAGCCATGATTATCTCAATTCAAAATTTCGGAATCTATGGTTATTTTTCATAAAAAATGGAGTTAAAAAAATGATACTCAAATAATTGTATAAATTTTTCAAATTATGAAAGAATAGAAAAAAACAGATCTAGAAATCTTTCTCCTCCTGCAATATGTAGTAGGTATCTTTCCTTCAATATACCACTAAATCTTCCTTAAAATATTTTTATTTACTAGAAAAGAGAATATCATAGGTTTTTGAGTCATCAGTTTCATTTAAAATAAGGATCATGTGCAGTTGGGCCAAAATTTCCTTATAACTATTGAATCAATTATCAATTACTTTTAAACAAACAAGACCTAACTTGAACCTTTCATGTTGTAGTTTATTTTAATAATTAACCCATATTTGCCTTACTTTATAAAATTCTATTTCATTCTTTAGAGTTTGAATGAAAACCAGGAACTAAACACCTAAATTATTTCTTTATCACTTATAATCATTTTTCGTTGTTCTTATTACGTCAACACTATAATATTTTCCAACAGCCCTGAAATTTATATCAACTCCATAAATAAATACACTAAAATATTTACCCGTTTAATGTACATAAAAAACATAAATAAGCAAAAAAGTAAAAAAACAAACTCAAAGAAGCAGTTCAAACGAACAGATAGCCATCGAAGTTGCTCATAAATCACGAAACACGCGACTCGCTACCAAATCGCGCGGCCGCGATAGAGAAGTAGGAAGCGAGGAAGCCACCGTTGGCATTATATATCGGACGCGCCGTGGCAGAAATAAGAGAGACGGAGACGGGATTTACCCGACGCGAAGATGAAGCCTGCAGGTCCGGTCACGCGTATCGTGGTTCCTCGTGGATAAGATATCGCGCGTTTCTCTCCTCCGGGTCGCGCGCTGCGGGTGATGTCGCTTTCACGGACCGCCCGCGAATCGCGGAAGCCTGCTGCTACCGGTCCTTACAAGCGCGCGCCCATGCCGCTGGAAATGCAATTATGTGATCGCACGGGGAGCTTCAAAAATGAGATTGCAGTCGTGATGCTTTGTAATGGGGTGGCTGTCTGACATCTATGTTAATTTTGTTACGTGTCGTGTTGTTGTAGGGTTTAAGAAACGAAGGTGGGAGCGTTAATTAAGGATACTTTTAATGAATTTTTATTAATTATTTGGACTTTCTAAGTGGATTAATTAAATTAAGAGAAAAATAAGAGTCAACATTTTTTTCGAACATGTAGAGGATGATCGAAAATACAATCGACATTCTTTTTTACATCAGATCTGTCCGTCTTTTTAATCAACTTTTCAAATAAATTTTATGTCCAAATAATTTTTTATAGTTTGAGCAGTACTCGTAAAACTGATTATCTCGAGATACTATTTCTACAAAAGGTTTTGGTAATCTAGCAAATGAATAATATAATAGATTTCTATTTGGGTGTACCCAAAAGTGTTATATTATTTAGATGTACCTAAATTTTTATAAACCATAACTACAAGAACAAGTAACTCATTAATTAACGCAATAACCGTAATTATGTAACGAACTGAAATAGAAAAAAACATTACAAATGTTTAATAATTCATTATCAAGATTAAAGAGTTCATATTAATCATTAAAATTATTTGACTCACTTTAGTAATTTATCAAGATAGAACGTAAAAATTGATTGAAAAATTATTTATCAGTATACATTATCGCATGCGAATTTGTTCGATACTTAAATTCCATAAAATCGTACAAGTAAAATAAACTTCAACTTTATAATCTACTCGCTCAGATAGAGTACCATCTTAATCATTTTAGATAAGTGGTAAAAGTATCATATATAAGTAATATCACAGATAGTAATACTATCTGTGATATTACTTATATATGATACTTTTTATTAACATGTCCACATAGCTATTTAGTTCTTAAGTCGTCGACTGAATACCGATATAAGTGCAATTTTCAAAAATATTAGCAAAACGATTTGCAGATTCATTTTTTTAAACACTTAATAAAATTTAGAATAATATTTTTAATTATAATAAAAAATAGTTTCTACTTCATAATAAGGCACTTTTTAAAACGTACTATAGACTAGCGACTAGTTGTCAATGGCTTAAATTTTTTTATATAAACTTTAATTAGAAAATTTAAAAACTTAATGATTTCTTCAATAATTAATACAAACAAAAAAACTATTTGATGATTCAAATTAAATTATGAAATTCATGTAAAACCTTTTAAAATTTGGAACTATCTAACCGGTTGTTTTTCATTATCCAATGAAATTGTTTCTTTAAATAAATTCAATGTCCTGCTATCCTTTTTAAAGAAAATTTTAAGAAAAATGAGTTTTTCAGTATAAAAATTGTTTTCTTTGCATCTTCTAAATTAAATTTTTCTCTTAGTCAAGTTACATGTTTCTTAATGTTTGCCTCCTAATGCAATATGATAGATACGTGTTTCGCATAAAAACATATTTTTGTCCACGACAAAAATTCAGCCCAAATTAAATCCAAATTTTATCTCTCGCAGCAAGTGAAACCATTAATTTACACCAAAATCATCCTTACACCTCCTACGTTCCCGCTCCATCCTCCCCCGAACGAATTAATCGGTGCCTCGGCAAACAATTCCATCAGCGAGCAGTCGGATCGCTATCAGCGTGAGAATGGGCGAGCTTCGCTCTCGCGACGCCTCCGGAGCCCGGGCTAATCGCTCATTCCGAATTCAAGCGCGATCCCGCTCGCGGTGCCGCGACATAAGTACAGCGTTTGAGAGTTTGTTTAGGAAAGCGCGCGAGGGACGATGGATTTATACTGTCGCTTGTTCGGCGCGATTTTTCCGCGGGCCCGCGCTGTTGCCGCGGCGCGAGATAACACGGCGCCCTCGTGTACCCCGCTAATTGTAGGCCGGGGCTTTTTCCCGGCTGTCGCCTCGCGGTACGTGTGCACCAATGCCTGGGAGAGCCACCAGCCTCGATCGGCGCTTTTCTTTTTTTTTTTTTTTGGTTTCTTCCTTCGGGCGGTGGGGAGCCTTTCGCAACGGATACACACACGCTGGAACATTGTGATTCGCCGAGTCATATTTTACTCGGGCTGATTTATTCGGCGCGCCGCGTCGCTTTCGGGACGCGAGAGCAAGATGCATCGCGCGAGCATCGGGGATTCGTCTGGTTGAGTCTAGAGTAATCTGCCGGTTCGCCGTTGACGAATGCTCGTTGCTCGAGCGAATAAAGCTGGAGGGTAAACAATGGCGATTAATTGTTCGTCTAATTTTATAAATTTGCGGCTGATCTTGACAGAAAGGTTTTCGTTATTTTTGAGGAAACTTTGACTTCGGAAATTCTTGGATGTAGAGATGACTTTTCCGTTCTTTTATCAATGCGAGTATTCCTAATCTCTTACAGGCATTCGTGGTCCGATTTTCATCTGATTTTTCAAATGTTTTAGCCCATTTAATGGCCATTTCCTAGACTGGTCATTAAATGGGCGTAAGAAATCGAAAAAATCGTTTTATCGATGAGAGAAAATTATAGACGATTTTCAGCACGATATAATCACGCAAATTTTGACATGCTACGGTCTAAATTAAACATACCTTTTGAAAGTTTATAAAAATTTCATTAAAACTGTAATAAAGAGCAAAGAATAGTTAAAATTTAAGAAATACTAAGTAATTCAACAAAAGACTTAATAAGTAGTAATTAATTAATGTAAATGCAAAATTTGTACAAAAGAGAAGCAAATATTTAGCACCCCTTTATAAAAAAAGTAACCAAATTTTAAAAGTATGTTAATTGAATTTTACAAAAAATGCAAACTTTGTCTTAAATAGCTGAAATATTTTCTTGTTCTTTTGACAAATAGTAACTCTTTTGCTTCCGACGCATAGCCATCTATATCCCTCAAACTTCATATTGTATTTATAAAAGTTTTATGCAATTTTTAAAATTACCAGATATAGTCGTAATTTTTAAAATCTCAGGAGCGATTTTTATATTAACCAAAACATTTTTTATTTAGCTCTTTTATTTCATAATAGATTTTCTAACAAAACAACGTTTAAAAATAATTTGAAAGAGGAAGTGTTAATGCAATACCAAAGTGTGTGAAAAACTTAGCTAAAGTATTACAAATTTAAAATAAAACTGAATAAACTTTCTGTCAAGATTAGTACCGGCTAATACATACTTTAAATGGGTTATTACTGAAATTACAGTATACGTGGAAAAGTCCGCCTCAAATAAAACAGATCGAACTAAATGAGACTTTGATAGACTGCGACTATAAACAAATAATTAATGACGGTGCTGAATCCCCGAGTCATCGCCGCTAGAAAAAGGAGGCATCGCAAGTTAAAGCTAATCAAATAGCTTCATTCAAATCGGGCGGTGCTGGCCGCTCGCAAGAAAACTCGCTCCGCGGCGATAAAAAAAATTTTCAATCTGGCGCACAATTAACGGTCTTATCGCGCGACGTCGGCGAGGAAAAAGCCGATGCATCCGCCGACAAAAAAGGGAAATGAGAGCCACGCCGGTCGGCTTTTCCCGGCGAGGAAAAATCCGAGAGCAGAAGAAAGTCCCGCCGGCTCCATTGTCCGAGCGTTACGTAGGCTCGCGGGCTATATAAGACGAGGATGATGCTGCACAAGCCCGAGAGCGTAAAAGGGCTTTTTCTTCGTGCACCGACGCTACGCGATGTTAGATCCCATTCAGCTTCGACACGTTAATTATTCAATTAATAAGTAGTTTTAACAAAAATTTGCAAGGGATTACGCGGTTTTGTTATAAACAAGTTTGGCCAACAATGAAAAGATCATACACTTTTTAAAAACGCGAACTTCTATTTTATTGAATTTTAGTTTGATTTAACAGAAAAAATAAACAGTATATTCTATCAAGAGGCGCGGTAGCGCCGCGATGGCATTTTATACTCATAACTTTAAACTAATAAAATTTGACTACAAATTTTAATATAAAATCGTAAGTTTATTTCACTTTAATATAGGTATCTGCAGTATAGGATTACGCGGTTTTGTTATAATCAAATTTGGCCAACAATGAAAAGGCCATACACTTTTTAAAAACGCGATCTTCTATTTTATTGAATTTTAGTTTGAATTAACAGAAAAAACAAACAGTATATTCTATATTTTACACTCATAACTTTAAACTAATAAAATTTGACTATAAATTTTAACACAAAATCGTAAGTTTATTTCACTTTCATAGGTATCTGCAGTATAGAAGCAATAAAGAAATATCGGCCTTATGGTTCGATATAGTTTTATAAACTAGTGTACGGAGTATCTACATTTTTTGAAAGATTTTTTTTTTACTTTTGAAATGTTAATTTTATTTTTACTTTATTCCTCACCCAGGAGATTTTACTACTCTGAAACCTCAAGATTGGCTCTTTTACACTTTCCGCGTAAATTTTTTTTCAGCGCTCAATCAAAATTAAAACTACGAAACTTCAAACACTCTAATTTCAATCAATTCTGCCCTACAAGCCTCCGAAAAGAAGGAAAACGCTTCCAAACGCATCCCGCACTTCTGAACGCCACTCAAGATTTCCATGATGGCGCGGAGGCCAGCAGCACCGGCTTGACAGCTCGGCGCATTAGTACGTACCGTACGCTCAAGCAGGCGGCAAAAAGGAGGAATGCCGCATATCCGGGGAGGCGCAGGTCCGAGAGGCGGCTTTCCCCCGCTTTCCCGGCTTTCCCGCGAGTTGCGCACGCCCACCGGCGCCTCGCCTCGTCTCTCGCACGCGCACCTCACTCACTCCTCCCGCGGCTCCTCTCCCGACGGCTCGCACTCGCTCGCCCGTATACACAGTCGCCGGCTCCGCTCCTCCTGCGCGTAAGGACCTCGTCGTCGTCGTCGCCGCCGTCACTTACACACTTCGCGAAATCCCGCGTCCGCGCGGGCGGCGCCCCGGGAAAAATGGCCGGACTTTTTGCCGGGCGACGCGCACACACCCCCGACGCGGGGCCCGCCGCCACCCCCTCGTCTCCCGGGGTTCGCTTCGCCCTTCCTTTTGTGTCACCGGCGCACGCACTGGCACGCGCGTGCACGCCGCGGCGGACAAAGGCCGCGCATGCGCCGAGCCGCCGGGGCACGTATGCGTCGCCGGGGGCCGAGGCGTACGTATATATGCACGCACCGGGTGGGTACGTGCGTGGATGCGCGCGGAAGGGGTGAGAACGGCAGTGGCAGAAAAATCGATGGAGCTCCGCGCTGCAGCGGCGCCGGCAACCCTTTTAAACTCCGGCATTATCATAAGTACACCGGGCGTCCTTGCGGACGGAGGGGTGGGGCCACGCGCTCGGGGGTAGGGTGGGGGTCGCCCAACCCCCCGGCGGAGCTAAGGACCTATGGGAAGAGCCCGGCTCGAGGGATGAGGTTCCTTGAGAGCGCACGGGAGGCGGGGTTGAAGTTTCGAAGGGGAGGGGGGATTTTTCAATTTTTATCGAGGCTGATAATTGTTGCCGGCAGATGGTAGCGGGTATTGTGGACATTTTTGCCGTGGACCGGGTTTTCTGGAAAAATCCGGATGCAGCGGCGGTTGATCTCCGCATGCACCCCTTGCATCGTGTGGGGTGCTTTGATGCGCGCGGCGGGTTTGTATTTTTTCGGAGTTTGCCGAGAGAGCCTTTTATGCTCGTTCCAGTTAGAATTGAATGGCGATTGCGGGGATCAGGTTTTGGGAAAAAATTTTTTGATATCCAGCTAAAACCGTTGGCCAACAGTATCTACGTTATCAATCGCATTTGCATAACCCGAACGAAATAAAGTGCGATGCATCACAGCAGGACTGAAAAACCTCGAAAAGTCGCTTGGACGTGTAAAATTATTCGAAAATAAATAATTTCAAAAGCATATCGTTTGCGTGATCTACGAGTCTTTCAACTTGGTTAGTTTTATAGTGCGCTTTACATCAAATTTTTCAAATTGGTAGCCTATTAGACACTTGCATGTTACATTATTCGCAGATCTGGCAACCGTCTCTTTCTTATCTTAATTCAAAATTAGTTATTCTTATCTTAATATATAAAATGAATCTGAAACACGTCTCTCCCCCTTTTTGTAATTAATTCCAATCAGATATTAGTGAATCTAAAAATGCACTGTGTTTTCATACTATTTAGTTTTAGTTTAAATATTACATTTTTTCAACCAGTTTAATATCTAATTTCGTTGAAGCTAATACTGTATTAAGTCATTTAGTGCAGTGTATAAATTCTAAAATTATACATTAAGTTAAACATTCTTGGTAGAAAATTCACCGTAAATTGACCATAACTGGTCAATAAAGAAAGCAATTGACCATAAATTGACCAATTTATGATTAATTTTCTACCAGGG